>JBBPBS010000141.1:769363-833219 GCA_037974835.1 Cicer judaicum
ATCCAATAGGTGTTTTGTGTCATTGGATGACCATTTAGGTCATTTTCGTCCTCCCTAGGCTAATTCTTATCCAATTAGGGTTTTTAACCAATCTTGTGCATCCAATAAGTGTTTTGTGTCATTGGATAAACATTTAGGTCATTTTCGTCCTCCCTACACTTAATGTTGTCGAATTAGGGTTTCTAACCAATCTTGTGCATCCAATAGGTGTGTTTGTGTCATTGGATGAACAATTAGGTCATTTTCGTTCTCCCTAGGATAATTCTTGTCCAATTAGGGTTTTTAACCAATCTTGTGCATCCAATAGGTGTTTTGTGTCATTGGATGAACATTTAGGTCATTTTCGTCCTCCCTACACTTAATCTTGTCCAATTAGGGTTTTTAACCAATCTTGTGCAACCAATAGGTGTTTTGTGTCATTGGATGAACAATTAGGTCATTTTCGTTCTCCCTAGGATAATTCTTGTCCAATTAGGGTTTTTAACCAATCTTGTGCATCCAATAGGTGTTTTGTGTCATTGGATGAACATTTAGGTCATTTTCGTCCTCCCTACACTTAATCTTGTCCAATTAGGGTTTTTAACCAATCTTGTGCATCCAATAGGTGTTTTGTGTCATTGGATGAACATTTAGGTCATTTTCGTCCTTCCTAGGCTAATTCTTATCCAATTAGGGTTTTTAACCAATCTTGTGCATCCAATAGGTGTTTTGTATCATTGACGAATATTTACGTCATTTTCGTCCTCCCTAAACTTAACCTTGTCCAATTAGGGTTTCTAACCAATCTTGTGCATCCAATAGGTGTGTTTGTGTCATTGGATGAACAATTAGGTCATTTTCGTTCTCCCTAGGATAATTCTTGTCCAATTAGGGTTTTTAACCAATCTTGTGCATCCAATAGGTGTTTTGTGTCATTGGATGAACATTTAGGTCATTTTCGTCCTCCCTACACTTAATCTTGTCCAATTAGGGTTTTTAACCAATCTTGTGCATCCAATAGGTGTTTTGTGTCATTGGATGAATATTTAGGTCATTTTCGTCATCCCTACCCTTAATCTTGTCTAATTAGGGTTTTTAACCAATCTTGTGCATCCAATAAGTGTTTTGTGCCATTGGATGAACATTTAGGTCATTTTCGTCCTCCCTACACTTTATCTTGTCCAATTTGGGTTTTTAACCAATCTTGTGCATCCAATAGGTGTTTTGTGTCATTGGATGAATATTTAGGTCATTTTCGTCATCCCTACACTTAATCTTGTCTAATTAGGGTTTTTAACCAATCTTGTGCATCCAATACGTGTTTTGTGTCATTGGATGAACATTTAGGTCATTTTCGTCCTCCCTACACTTTATCTTGTCCAATTAGGGTTTTTAACCAATCTTGTGCATCCAATAGGTGTTTTGTGTCATTGGATGAATATTTAGGTCATTTTCGTCATCCCTACACTTAATCTTGTCCAATTAGGGTTTTTAACCAATCTTGTGCATCCAATAGGTGTTTTGTGTCATTGGATGACCATTTAGGTCATTTTCGTCCTCCTTAGGCTAATTCTTATCCAATTAGGGTTTTTAACCAATCTTGTGCATCCAATAACTGTTTTGTGTCATTGGATAAACATTTAGGTCATTTTCGTCCTCCCTACACTTAATCTTGTCCAATTAGGGTTTCTAACCAATCTTGTGCATCCAATAGGTGTGTTTGTGTCATTGGATGAACAATTAGGTCATTTTCGTCCTCCCTACATTTTATCTTGTCCAATTAGGGTTTCGAACAATTCTTCTGCATCCAATTGGTGTTTTTGTGTCATTGGATGAACAATTAGGTCATTTTCGTCCTCCCTATGATAATTCTTGTCCAATTAGGGTTTTTAACCAATCTTGTGCATCCAATAGGTGTTTTGTGTCATTCGATGAACATTTAGGTCATTTTCGTCCTCCCTAGGCTAATTCTTATCCAATTAGGGTTTTTAACCAATCTTGTGCATCCAATAGGTGTGTTTGTGTCATTGGATGAACAATTAGGTCATTTTCGTCTTCCCTAGGCTAATTCTTGTCGAATTAGGGTTTTTAACCAATCTTGTGCATCCAATAGGTGTTTTGTATCATTGGACGAATATTTACGTCATTTTCGTCCTCCCTAAACTTAACCTTGTCCAATTAGGGTTTCTAACCAATCTTGTGCATCCAATAGGTGTGTTTGTGTCATTGGATGAACAATTAGGTCATTTTCGTTCTCCCTAGGATAATTCTTGTCCAATTAGGGTTTTTAACCAATCTTGTGCATCCAATAGGTGTTTTGTGTCATTGGATGAACATTTAGGTCATTTTCGTCCTCCCTACGCTTAATCTTGTCCAATTAGGGTTTTTAACCAATCTTGTGCATCCAATAGGTGTTTTGTGTCATTGGATGAACATTTAGGTCATTTTCGTCCTCCCTACACTTAATCTTGTCCAATTAGGGTTTTTAACCAATCTTGTGCATCCAATAGGTGTTTTTGTGTCATTGGATGAACATTTATGTCATTTTCGTTCTGCCTAAACTTAATCTTGTCCAATTAGGGTTTCTAACCAATCTTGTGCATCCAATAGGTGTTTTTGTGTCATTGGATGAACAATTAGGTCATTTTCGTCCTCCCTACACTTAATCTTGTCCAATTAGGGTTTTTAACCAATCTTGTGCATCCAATAGGTGTTTTGTGTCATTGGATGAACATTTAGGTCATTTTCGTCCTCCCTAGGCTAATTCTTATCCAATTAGGGTTTTTAACCAATCTTGTGCATCCAATAAGTGTTTTGTGTCATTGGATGAACATTTAGGTCATTTTCGTCCTCCCTACACTTATTCTTGTCCAATTAGGGTTTTTAACCAATCTTGTGCATCCAATAGGTGTTTTGTGTCATTGGATGAACATTTAGGTCATTTTCGTCCTTCCTAGGCTAATTCTTATCCAATTAGGGTTTTTAACCAATCTTGTGCATCCAATAGGTGTTTTGTATCATTGGACGAATATTTACGTCATTTTCGTCCTCCCTAAACTTAACCTTGTCCAATTAGGGTTTCTAACCAATCTTGTGCATCCAATAGGTGTGTTTGTGTCATTGGATGAACAATTAGGTCATTTTCGTTCTCCCTAGGATAATTCTTGTCCAATTAGGGTTTTTAACCAATCTTGTGCATCCAATAGGTGTTTTGTGTCATTGGATGAATATTTAGGTCATTTTCGTCCTCCCTACACTTAATCTTGTCCAATTAGGGTTTTTAACCAATCTTGTGCATCCAATAAGTGTTTTGTGTCATTGGATGAACATTTAGGTCATTTTCGTCCTCCCTACACTTTATCTTGTCCAATTAGGGTTTCTAACCAATCTTGTGCATCCAATAGGTGTTTTGTGTCATTGGATGAATATTTAGGTCATTTTCGTCATCCCTACACTTAATCTTGTCTAATTAGGGTTTTTAACCAATCTTGTGCATCCAATAAGTGTTTTGTGTCATTGGATAAACATTTAGGTCATTTTCGTCCTCCCTACACTTTATCTTGTCTAATTAGGGTTTTTAACCAATCTTGTGCATCCAATAGGTGTTTTGTGTCATTGGATGAATATTTAGGTCATTTTCGTCATCCCTACACTTAATCTTGTCGAATTAGGGTTTTTAACCAATCTTGTGCATCCAATAGGTGTTTTGTATCATTGGACGAATATTTACGTCATTTTCGTCCTCCCTAAACTTAACCTTGTCCAATTAGGGTTTCTAACCAATCTTGTGCATCCAATAGGTGTGTTTGTGTCATTGGATGAACAATTAGGTCATTTTCGTTCTCCCTAGGATAATTCTTGTCCAATTAGGGTTTTTAACCAATCTTGTGCATCCAATAGGTGTGTTTGTGTCATTGGATGAACAATTAGGTCATTTTCGTCCTCCCTAGGATAATTCTTGTCCAATTAGGGTCGTTAACCAATCTTGTGCATCCAATACGTGTTTTGTGTCATTGGATGAACATTTAGGTAATTTTCGTCCTCCCTACACTTAATCTTGTCCAATTAGGGTTTTTAACCAATCTTGTGCATCCAATAGGTGTTTTATGTCATTGGATGAATATTTAGGTCATTTTCGTCATCCCTACACTTAATCTTGTCTAATTAGGGTTTTTAACCAATCTTGTGTATCCAATTGGTGTTTTTGTGTAATTGGATGAACAATTAGATCATTTTCGTCCTCCCTAGGATAATTCTTGTCCAATTAGGGTTTTTAACCAATCTTGTGCATCCAATAGGTGTTTTGTGTCATTGGATGAACATTTAGATCATTTTCGTCCTCCCTACACTTAATCTTGTCCAATTAGGGTTTTTAACCAATCTTGTGCATCCAATAGGTGTTTTGTGTCATTGGATGAATATTTAGGTCATTTTCGTCAGCCCTACACTTTATCTTGTCCAATTAGGGTTTTTAACCAATCTTGTGCATCCAATAGGTGTTTTGTATCATTGGATGAATATTTAGGTCATTTTCGTCATCCCTACACTTAATCTTGTCTAATTAGGGTTTTTAACCAATCTTGTGTATCCAATTGGTGTTTTTGTGTAATTGGATGAACAATTAGATCATTTTCGTCCTCCCTAGGATAATTCTTGTCCAATTAGGGTTTTTAACCAATCTTGTGCATCCAACAGGTGTTTTGTATCATTGGACGAATATTTACGTCATTTTCGTTCTCCCTACACTTAATCTTGTCCAATTTGGGTTTTTAACCAATCTTATGCATCCAATAGGTGTTTTGGGTCATTGGATGAACATTTAGGTCATTTTCGTCCTCCCTACACTTTATCTTGTCCAATTAGGGTTTCTAACAATTCTTGTGCATCCAATTGGTGTTTTTGTGTCATTGGATGAACAATTAGGTCATTTTCGTCCTCCCTATGATAATTCTTGTCCAATTAGGGTTTTTAACCAATCTTGTGCATCCAATAAGTGTTTTGTGTCATTGGATGAACATTTAGGTCATTTTCGTCCTCCCTACACTTTATCTTGTCCAATTAGGATTTCTAACCAATCTTGTGCATCCAATAGGTGTTTTGTATCATTGGACGAATATTTACGTCATTTTCGTCCTCCCTAAACTTAACCTTGTCCAATTAGGGTTTCTAACCAATCTTGTGCATCCAATAGGTGTGTTTGTGTCATTGGATGAACAATTAGGTCATTTTCGTCCTCCCTAGGATAATTCTTGTCCAATTAGGGTTTTTAACCAATCTTGTGCATCCAATACGTGTTTTGTGTCATTGGATGAACATTTAGGTCATTTTCGTCCTCCCTACACTTAATCTTGTCCAATTAGGGTTTTTAACCAATCTTGTGCATCCAATAGGTGTTTTATGTCATTGGATGAATATTTAGGTCATTTTCGTCATCCCTACACTTAATCTTGTCTAATTATAGTTTTTAACCAATCTTGTGCATCCAATAAGTGTTTTGTGTCATTGGATGAACATTTAGGTCATTTTCGTCCTCCCTACACTTTATCTTGTCCAATTAGGGTTTCTAACCAATCTTGTGCATCCAATAGGTGTTTTGTATCATTGGACCAATATTTACGTCATTTTCGTCCTCCCTAAACTTAACCTTGTCCAATTAGGGTTTCTAACCAATCTTGTGCATCCAATAGGTGTGTTTGTGTCATTGGATGAACAATTAGGTCATTTTCGTCCTCCCTAGGATAATTCTTGTCCAATTAGGGGTTTTAACCAATCTTGTGCATCCAATAGGTATTTTGTGTCATTGGATGAACATTTAGGTCATTTTCGTCCTCCCTACACTTAATCTTGTCCAATTAGGGTTTTTAACCAATCTTGTGCAACCAATAGGTGTTTTGTGTCATTGGATGAACATTTAGGTCATTTTCGTCCTCCCTAGGCTAATTCTTATCCAATTAGGGTTTTTAACCAATCTTGTGCATCCAATAGGTGTGTTTGTGTCATTGGATGAACAATTAGGTCATTTTCGTCTTCCGTAGGCTAATTCTTGTCGAATTAGGGTTTTTAACCAATCTTGTGCATCCAATAGGTGTTTTGTGTCATTGGATGAACATTTAGGTCATTTTCGTCCTCCCTACACTTAATCTTGTCCAATTAGGGTTTTTAACCAATCTTGTGCATCCAATAGGTGTTTTTGTGTCATTAGATCAATATTTAGTCCATTTTCGTCCTCCCTACACTTAATCTTGTCCAATTAGGGTTTTTAACCAATCTTGTGCATCCAATAGGTGTTTTGTGTCATTGGATCAATATTTAGGCCATTTTCGTCCTCCCTACACTTAATCTTGTCCAGTTAGGGTTTTTAACCAATCTTGTGCATCCAATAGGTGTTTTTGTGTCATTGGATGAACAATTAGGTCATTTTCATCCTCCCTAGGCTAATTCTTGTCGAATTAGGGTTTTTAACCAATATTGTGCATCCAATAGGTGTTTTGTGTCATTTGATGAATATTTAGGTCATTTTCGTCTTCCCTACACTTTATCTTGTCCAATTAAGGTTTTTAACCAATCTTGTGCATCCAATAGGTGTTTTGTGTCATTGGATGAACATTTAGGTCATTTTCGTCCTCCCTACACTTAATCTTGTCCAATTAGGGTTTTTAACCAATCTTGTGCATCCAATAGGTGTTTTGTGTCATTGGATGAACATTTAGGCCATTATCGTCCTCCCTACACTTAATCTTGTCCAATTAGGGTTTTTAACCAATCTTGTGCATCCAATGGGTGTTTTTGTGTCATTGGATGAACAATTAGGTCATTTTGTCCTCCCTAGGCTAAATCTTTTCCAATTAGGGTTTTTAACTAATCTTGTGCATCCAATAGGTGTTTTTGTGTCATTGGATCAATATTTAGACCATTTTCGTCCTCCCTACACTTAATCTTGTCCAATTAGGGTTTTTAACCAATCTTGTGCATCCAATAGGTGTTTTGTGTCATTGGATGAACATTTAGGTCATTTTCGTCCCTCCTACACTTAATCTTGTCCAATTTGGGTTTTTAACCAATCTTGTGCATCCAATAGGTGTTTTGTGTCATTGGATGAACATTTAGGTCATTTTCGTCCTCCCTACACTTAATCTTGTCCAATTAGGGTTTTTAACCAATCTTGTGCATCCAATAGGTGTTTTGTGTCATTGGAAGAACATTTAGGTCATTTTCTTATTTTCGTCCTCCCTACACTTAATCTTGTCCAATTAGGGTTTCTAACCAATCTTGTTCCTCCGATAGGTGTTTTATTGTCATTAGATGAACAATTAGGTCATTTTCGTCCTCCCTAAGCTAATTCTTGTCGAATTAGGGTTTTTAACCAATCTTGTGCATCCAATAGGTGTTTTGTGTCATTGGAAGAACATTTAGGTCATTTTCGTCCACCCTAGGCTAATTCTTGTCCAATTAGGGTTTTTAACCAATCTTGTGCATCCAATAGGTGTTTTGTGTCATTGGATAAACATTTAGGTCATTTTCGTCCTCCCTACACTTAATCTTGTCCAATTAGGGTTTTTAACCAATCTTGTGCATCCAATAGGTGTTTTGTGTCATTGGATGAACATTTAGGTCATTTTCGTCCTCCCTACGCTTAATCTTGTCCAATTAGGGTTTTTAACCAATCTTGTGCATCCAATAGGTGTTTTGTGTCATTGGATGAACATTTAGGTCATTTTCGTCCTCCCTAGGCTAATTCTTATCCAATTAGGGTTTTTAACCAATCTTGTGCATCCAATAGGTGTGTTTGTGTCATTGGATGAACAAATAGGTCATTTTCGTCTTCCCTAGGCTAATTCTTGTCGAATTAGGGTTTTTAACCAATCTTGTGCATCCAATAGGTGTTTTGTATCAATGGACGAATATTTACATCATTTTCGTCCTCCCTAAACTTAACCTTGTCCAATTAGGGTTTCTAACCAATCTTGTGCATCCAATAGGTGTGTTTGTGTCATTGGATGAACAATTAGGTCATTTTCGTTCTCCCTAGGATAATTCTTGTCCAATTAGGGTTTTTAACCAATCTTGTGCATCCAATAGGTGTTTTGTGTCATTGGATGAACATTTAGATCATTTTCGTCCTCCCTACACTTAATCTTGTCCAATTAGGGTTTTTAACCAATCTTGTGCATCCAATAGGTGTTTTGTGTCATTGGATGAACATTTAGGTCATTTTCGTCCTCCCTACACTTTATCTTGTCCAATTAGGGTTTCTAACCAATCTTGTGTATCCAATAGGTGTTTTGTGTCATTGGATGAACATTTAGGTCATTTTCGTCCTCCCTACACTTAATCTTGTCCAATTAGGGTTTTTAACCAATCTTGTGCATCCAATAGGTGTTTTGTGTCATTGGATGAACATTTAGGTCATTTTCGTCCTCTCTACACTTAATCTTGTCCAATTAGGGTTTTTAACCAATCTTGTGCATCCAATAGGTCTTTTGTGTCATTGGATGAACATTTAGGTTATTTTCGTCCTCCCTACACTTAATCTTGTCCAATTAGGGTTTTTAACCAATCTTGTGCATCCAATAGGTGTTTTGTGTCATTGGATGAACATTTAGGTCATTTTCGTCCTCCCTAGGCTAATTCTTGTCCAATTATGGTTTTTAACCAATCTTGTGCATCCAATAGGTGTTTTGTGTCATTGGATGAACATTTAGGTCATTTTCGTCCTCCCTACACTTAATCTTGTCCAATTAGGGTTTTTAACCAATCTTGTGCATCCAATAGGTGTTTTATGTCATTGGATGAATATTTAGGTCATTTTCGTCATCCCTACACTTAATCTTGTCTAATTAGGGTTTTTAACCAATCTTGTGTATCCAATTGGTGTTTTTGTGAAATTGGATGAACAATTAGATCATTTTCGTCCTCCCTAGGATAATTCTTGTCCAATTAGGGTTTTTAACCAATCTTGTGCATCCAATAGGTGTTTTGTATCATTGGACGAATATTTACGTCATTTTCGTCCTCCCTAAACTTAACCTTGTCCAATTAGGGTTTCTAACCAATCTTGTGCATCCAATAGGTGTGTTTGTGTCATTGGATGAACAATTAGGTCATTTTCGTTCTCCCTAGGATAATTCTTGTCCAATTAGGGTTTTTAACCAATCTTGTGCATCCAATAGGTGTTTTGTGTCATTGGATGAACATTTAGGTCATTTTCGTCCTCCCTACACTTAATCTTGTCCAATTAGGGTTTTTACCCAATCTTGTGCATCCAATAGGTGTTTTGTGTCATTGGATGAACATTTAGGTCATTTTCGTCCTCCCTACACTTAATCTTGTCCAATTAGGGTTTTTAACCAATCTTGTGCATCCAATAGGTATTTTGTGTCATTAGATGAACAATTAGGTCATTTTCGTCCTGCCTAGGCTAATTCCTGTCCAATTAGGGTTTTTAACCAATCTTGTGTATCCAATAGGTGTTTTTGTGTCATTGGATGAACATTTAGGTCATTTTCGTCCTCCCTACACTTAATCTTGTCCAATTAGGGTTTTTAACCAATCTTGTGCATCCAATAGGTGTTTTGTGTCATTGGATGAACATTTAGGTCATTTTCGTCCTCCCTAAACTTAATCTTGTCCAATTAGGGTTTCTAACCAATCTTGTGCATCCAAATAGGTGTTTTTGTGTCATTGGATGAACAATTAGGTCATTTTCGTCCTCCCTAGGCTAATTCTTGTCCAACTAGGGTTTTTAACCAATCTTGTGCATCCAATAGGTGTTTTGTGTCATTGGATGAACATTTAGGTCATTTTCGTCCTCCCTACACTTAATCTTGTCCAATTAGGGTTTTTAACCAATCTTGTGTATCCAATAGGTGTTTTGTGTCATTGGATGTACATTTAGGTCATTTTCGTCCTCCCTAGGCTAATTCTTATCCAATTAGGGTTTTTAACCAATCTTGTGCATCCAATAGGTGTGTTTGTGTCATTGGATGAACAATTAGGTCATTTTCGTCTTCCCTAGGCTAATTCTTGTCGAATTAGGGTTTTTAACCAATCTTGTGCATCCAATAGGTGTTTTGCATCATTGGACGAATATTTACGTCATTTTCGTCCTCCCTAAACTTAACCTTGTCGAATTAGGGTTTCTAACCAATCTTGTGCATCCAATAGGTGTGTTTGTGTCATTGGATGAACAATTAGGTCATTTTCGTTCTCCCTAGGATAATTCTTATCCAATTAGGGTTTTTAACCAATCTTGTGCATCCAATAGGTGTTTTGTGTCATTGGATGAACATTTAGGTCATTTTCGTCCTCCCTACACTTAATCTTGTCCAATTAGGGTTTTTAACCAATCTTGTGCATCCAATAGGTGTTTTGTGTCATTGGATGAATATTTAGGTCATTTTCGTCATCCCTACACTTAATCTTGTCTAATTAGGGTTTTTAACCAATCTTGTGCATCCAATAAGTGTTTTGTGTCATTGGATGAACATTTAGGTCATTTTCTTCCTCCCTACACTTTATCTTGTCCAATTAGGGTTTCTAACTAATCTTGTGCATCCAATAGGTGTTTTGTATCATTGGACGAATATTTACGTCATTTTCGTTCTCCCTACACTTAATCTTGTCCAATTTGGGTTTTTAACCAATCTTATGCATCCAATAGGTGTTTTGGGTCATTGGATGAACATTTAGGTCATTTTCGTCCTCCCTACACTTTATCTTGTCCAATTAGGGTTTCTAACAATTCTTGTGCATCCAATTGGTGTTTTTGTGTCATTGGATGAACAATTAGGTCATTTTCGTCCTCCCTATTATAATTCTTGTCCAATTAGGGTTTTTAACCAATCTTGTGCATCCAATAGGTGTTTTGTGTCATTGGATGCACATTTAGGTCATTTTCGTCCTCCCTACACTTAATCTTGTCCAATTAGGGTTTTTAACCAATCTTGTGCATCCAATAGGTGTTTTGTATCATTGGACGAATATTTACGTCATTTTCGTTCTCCCTACACTTAATCTTGTCCAATTTGGGTTTTTAACCAATCTTATGCATCCAATAGGTGTTTTGGGTCATTGGATGAACATTTAGGTCATTTTCGTCCTCCCTACATTTTATCTTGTCCAATTAGGGTTTCTAACAATTCTTCTGCATCCAATTGGTGTTTTTGTGTCATTGGATGAACAATTAGGTCATTTTCGTCGTCCCTACACTTAATCTTGTCCAATTAGGGTTTTTAACCAATCTTGTGCATCCAATAGGTGTTTTGTGTCATTCGATGAACATTTAGGTCATTTTCGTCCTCCCTAGGCTAATTCTTATCCAATTAGGGTTTTTAACCAATCTTGTGCATCCAATAGGTGTGTTTGTGTCATTGGATGAACAATTAGGTCATTTTCGTCTTCCCTAGGCTAATTCTTGTCGAATTAGGGTTTTTAACCAATCTTGTGCATCCAATAGGTGTTTTGTATCATTGGACGAATATTTACGTCATTTTCGTCCTCCCTAAACTTAACCTTGTCCAATTAGGGTTTCTAATCAATCTTGTGCATCCAATAGGTGTGTTTGTGTCATTGGATGAACAATTAGGTCACTTTCGTTCTCCCTAGGATAATTCTTGTCCAATTAGGGTTTTTAACCAATCTTGTGCATCCAATAGGTGTGTTTGTGTCATTGGATGAACAATTAGGTCATTTTCGTCCTCCCTAGAGTAATTCTTGTCCAATTAGGGTCGTTAACCAATCTTGTGCATCCAATACGTGTTTTGTGTCATTGGATGAACATTTAGGTAATTTTCGTCCTCCCTACACTTAATCTTGTCCAATTAGGGTTTTTAACCAATCTTGTGCATCCAATAGGTGTTTTATGTCATTGGATGAATATTTAGGTCATTTTCGTCATCCCTACACTTAATCTTGTCTAATTAGGGTTTTTAACCAATCTTGTGTATCCAATTGGTGTTTTTGTGTAATTGGATGAACAATTAGATCATTTTCGTCCTCCCTAGGATAATTCTTGTCCAATTAGGGTTTTTAACCAATCTTGTGCATCCAATAGGTGTTTTGTATCATTGGACGAATATTTACGTCATTTTCGTTCTCCCTACACTTAATCTTGTCCAATTTGGGTTTTTAACCAATTTTATGCATCCAATAGGTGTTTTGGGTCATTGGATGAACATTTAGGTCATTTTCGTCCTCCCTACACTTAATCTTGTCCAATTAGGGTTTCTAACAATTCTTCTGCATCCAATTGGTGTTTTTGTGTCATTGGATGAACAATTAAGTCATTTTCGTCCTCCCTATGATAATTCTTGTCCAATTAGGGTTTTTAACCAATCTTGTGCATCCGATAGGTGTTTTTGTGTCATTGGATGAACAATTAGGTCATTTTCGTCATCCCTAGGCTAATTCTTGTCCAATTAGGGTTTTTAACCAATCTTGTGCATCCAATAGGTGTTTTATGTCATTGGATGAATATTTAGGTCATTTTCGTCATCCCTACACTTAATCTTGTCTAATTAGGGTTTTTAACCAATCTTGTGTATCCAATTGGTGTTTTTGTGTAATTGGATGAACAATTAGATCATTTTCGTCCTCCCTAGGATAATTCTTGTCCAATTAGGGTTTTTAACCAATCTTGTGCATCCAATAGGTGTTTTGTATCATTGGACGAATATTTACGTCATTTTCGTTCTCCCTACACTTAATCTTGTCCAATTTGGGTTTTTAACCAATTTTATGCATCCAATAGGTGTTTTGGGTCATTGGATGAACATTTAGGTCATTTTCGTCCTCCCTACACTTAATCTTGTCCAATTAGGGTTTCTAACAATTCTTCTGCATCCAATTGGTGTTTTTGTGTCATTGGATGAACAATTAAGTCATTTTCGTCCTCCCTATGATAATTCTTGTCCAATTAGGGTTTTTAACCAATCTTGTGCATCCGATAGGTGTTTTTGTGTCATTGGATGAACAATTAGGTCATTTTCGTCATCCCTAGGCTAATTCTTGTCCAATTAGGGTTTTTAACCAATCTTGTGCATCCAATAGGTGTTTTGTGTCATTGGATGAACATTTAGGTCATTTTCGTCCTCCCTACACTTAATTTTGTCCAATTAGGCTTTTTAACCAATCTTGTGCATCCAATAGGTGTTTTGTGTCATTGGATGAACATTTAGGTCATTTTCGTCCTCCCTAGGCTAATTCTTATCCAATTAGGGTTTTTAACCAATCTTGTGCATCCAATAGGTGTGTTTGTGTCATTGGATGAACAATTAGGTCATTTTCGTCTTCCCTAGGCTAATTCTTGTCGAATTAGGGTTTTTAACCAATCTTGTGCATCCAATAGGTGTTTTGTATCATTGGACAAATATTTACGTCATTTTCGTCCTCCCTAAACTTAACCTTGTCCAATTAGGGTTTCTAACCAATCTTGTGCATCCAATAGGTGTGTTTGTGTCATTGGATGAACAATTAGGTCATTTTCGTTCTCCCTAGGATAATTCTTGTCCAATTAGGGTTTTTAACCAATCTTGTGCATCCAATAGGTGTTTTGTGTCATTGGATGAACATTTAGGTCATTTTCGTCCTCCCTACACTTAATCTTGTCCAATTAGGGTTTTTAACCAATCTTGTGCATCCAATAGGTGTTTTGTGTCATTGGATGAACATTTAGGTCATTTTCGTCCTTCCTAGGCTAATTCTTATCCAATTAGGGTTTTTAACCAATCTTGTGCATCCAATAGGTGTTTTGTATCATTGACGAATATTTACGTCATTTTCGTCCTCCCTAAACTTAACCTTGTCCAATTAGGGTTTCTAACCAATCTTGTGCATCCAATAGGTGTGTTTGTGTCATTGGATGAACAATTAGGTCATTTTCGTTCTCCCTAGGATAATTCTTGTCCAATTAGGGTTTTTAACCAATCTTGTGCATCCAATAGGTGTTTTGTGTCATTGGATGAACATTTAGGTCATTTTCGTCCTCCCTACACTTAATCTTGTCCAATTAGGGTTTTTAACCTATCTTGTGCATCCAATGGCTGTTTTTGTGTCATTGGATGAACAATTAGGTCATTTTCGTTCTCCCTAGGCTAATTCTTGTCGATTTAGGTTTTTTAACCAATCGTGTGCATCCAATAGGTGTCTTGGGTCATTGGATGAACATTTAGGTCATTTTCATCCTCCCTAGGCTTATGCTTGTGCAATTAGGGTTTCTAAAAAATCTTGTCCATCCAATAGTTGTGTTTGTGTCATTGGATGAACATTTAGGTCATTTTCGTCCTCCCTACACTTAATCTTGTCCAATTCGGGTTTTTAACCAATCTTGTGCATCCAATAGGTGTTTTGTGTCATTGGATGAACATTTAGGTCATTTTCGTCCTCCCTACACTTAATCTTGTCCAATTAGGGTTTTTAACCAATCTTGTGCATCCAATAGGTGTTTTGTGTAATTGGATGAACATTTAGGTCATTTTCGTCCTCCCTACACTTAATCTTATCCAATTAGGGTTTCTAACCAATCTAGTGCATCCAATAGGTGTTTTGTGTCATTGGATGAACATTTAGGTCATTTTTGTCCTCCCTACACTTACTCTTGTCGAATTTGGGTTTTTAACCAATCTTGTGCATCAAAGAGGTGTTTTCTGTCATTGGAAGAACATTTAGGTCATCTTCGTCCTCCTTACACTTAATCTTGTCCAATTAGGGTTTTTAACCAATCTTGTGCATCCGATAGGTGTTTTGTGTCATTGGATGAACATTTAGGTCATTTTCACCCTCCCTACAGTTAATCTTGTCTAATTAGGGTTTTTAACGAATCTTGTGCATCGAATAGGTGTTTTGTGTCATTGGATGAACATTTAGGTCATTTTCGTCCTCCCTACACTTAATCTTGTCCAATTAGGGTTTTTTACCAATCTTGTGCATCCAATGGCTGTTTTTGTGTCATTGGATGAACAATTAGGTCATTTTCGTCCTCCTTAGGCTAATTCATGTCCAATTAGGTTTTTTAACAAAACTTGTGCATCCAACAGGTGTTTTTGTGTCATTGGATAAACATTTAGGTCATTTTCATCCTCCCTAGGCTTATGCTTGTCCAATTAGGGTTTCTAACAAATCTTGTGCATCCAATAGTTGTGTTTGTGTCATTGGATGAACATTTAGGTCATTTTCGTCCTCCCTACACTTAATCTTGTCCAATTAGGGTTTTTAACCAATCTTGTGCATCGAATAGGTGTTTTGTGTCATTGGATGAACATTTAGGTCATTTTCGTCCTCCCTACACTTAATCTTGTCCAATTAGGGTTTTTAACCAATCTTGTGCATCCAATAGGTGTTTTGTGTCATTGGATGAACATTTAGGTCATTTTTGTCCTCTCTACACGTAATCTTGTGCAACTAGGATTTTTAACCAATCTTGTGCATCGAATAGGTATTTTGTGTCATTGGATGAACATTTAGGTCATTTTCGTCCTTCCTACACATAATCTTGTCCAATTACGGTTTTTAACCAATCTTGTGCATCGAATAGGTGTTTTTGTGTCATTGGATGAACAATTAGGTCATTTTCGTCCACCCTAGGCTAATTCTTGTCCAATTAGGGTTTCTAACCAATCTTGTGCATCCAATAGGTGTTTTTGTGTCATTGGATGAACATTTAGGTCATTTTCGTCCACCCTAGGCTAATTCTTGTCCAATTAGGGTTTCTAACCAATCTTGTGCATCCAATAGGTGTTTTGTGTCATTGGATGAACATTTAGGTCATTTTCGTCCTCCCTAAACTTAATCTTGTCCAATTAGGGTTTTTAACCAATCTTGTGCATCCAATAGGTGTTTTGTGTCATTGATGAACATTTTAGGTCATTTTCGTCCTCCCTACACTTTATCTTTTCCAATTAGGGTTTCTAACCAATCTTGTGCATCCAATTGGTGTTTTTGTGTCATTGGATGAACAATTAGGTCATTTTCGTCCTCCCTATGATAATTCTTGTCCAATTAGGGTTTTTAACCAATCTTGTGCATCCAATAGGTGTTTTGTGTCATTGGATGAACATTTCGGTCATTTTCGTCCTCCTTAGGCTAATTCTTATCCAATTAGGGTTTTTAACAAATCTTGTGCATCCAATAGGTGTTTTGTGTCATTGGATGAACATTTAGGTCATTTTCGTCCTCCCTACACTTAATCTTGTTCAATTAGGGTTTCAAACCAATCTTGTGCATTCGATAGGTGTTTTTGTGTCATTGGATGAACATTTAGGTCATTTTCGTCCTCCCTACACTTAATCTTGTTCAATTAGGGTTTCTAACCAATCTTGTGCATCTGATAGGTGTTTTTGTGTCATTGGATGAACATTTAGGTCATTTCGCTCTCCCTACACTTTATCTTGTCCAATTAGGGTTTCTAACCAATCTTGTACATCCAATTGGTGTTTTTGTGTCATTGGATGAACAATTAGGTCACTTTCGTCCTCCCTATGCTAATTCTTATCCAATTAGGGTTTTTAACCAATCTTGTGCATCCAATAGGTGTTTTGTGTCATTGGATGAACATTTAGGTCATTTTCGTCCTCCTTAGGCTAATTCTTATCCAATTAGGGTTTTTAACCAATCTTGTGAATTCAATAGGTGTTTTGTGTCATTGGATGAACATTTAGGTCATTTTCGTCCTCCCTACACTTAATCTTGTTCAATTAGGGTTTCTAACCAATCTTGTGCATCTGATAGGTGTTTTTGTGTCATTGGATGAACATTTAGGTCATTTCGCTCTCCCTACACTTTATCTTGTCCAATTAGGGTTTCTAACCAATCTTGTACATCCAATTGGTGTTTTTGTGTCATTGGATGAACAATTAGGTCATTTTCGTCCTCCCTAGGCTAATTCTTATCCAATTAGGGTTTTTAACCAATCTTGTGCATCCAATAAGTGTTTTGTGTCATTGGATGAACATTTAGGTCATTTTCGTCCTCCCTACACTTAATCTTGTCCAATTAGGGTTTTTAACCAATCTTGTGCATCCAATAGGTGTTTTGTGTCATTGGATGAACATTTAGGTCATTTTCGTCCTCCCTATACTTAATCTTGTCCAATTAGGGTTTTTAACCAATCTTGTGCATCCAATAGGTGTTTTGTGTCATTGGATGAATATTTAGGTCATTTTCGTCATCCCTACACTTAATCTTGTCTAATTAGGGTTTTTAACCAATCTTGTGCATCCAATTGGTGTTTTTGTGTAATTGGATGAACAATTAGATCATTTTCGTCCTCCCTAGGATAATTCTTGTCCAATTAGGGTTTTTAACCAATCTTGTGCATCCAATAGGTGTTTTGTATCATTGGACGAATATTTACGTCATTTTCGTCCTCCCTAAACTTAACCTTGTCCAATTAGGGTTTCTATCCAATCTTGTGCATCCAATAGGTGTGTTTGTGTCATTGGATGAACAATTAGGTCATTTTCGTCCTCCCTAGGATAATTCTTGTCCAATTAGGGTTTTTAACCAAACTTGTGCATCCAATAGGTGTTTTGTGTCATTGGATGAATATTTAGGTCATTTTCGTCATCCCTACACTTAATCTTGTCTAATTAGGGTTTTTAACCAATCTCGTGTATCCAATTGGTGTTTTTGTGTAATTGGATGAACAATTAGATCATTTTCGTCCTCCCTAGGATAATTCTTGTCCAATTAGGGTTTTTAACCAATCTTGTGCATCCAATAGGTGTTTTGTATCATTGGACGAATATTTACGTCATTTTCGTCCTCCCTAAACTTAACCTTGTCCAATTAGGGTTTCTATCCAATCTTGTGCATCCAATAGGTGTGTTTGTGTCATTGGATGAACAATTAGGTCATTTTCGTCCTCCCTAGGCTAATTCTTGTCCAATTAGGGTTTTTAACCAATCTTGTGCATCCAATAGGTGTTTTGTGTCATTGGATGATCATTTAGGTCATTTTCGTCCTCCCTACACTTTATCTTGTCCAATTAGGGTTTCTAACAATTCTTGTGCATCCAATTGGTGTTTTTGTGTCATTGGATGAACAATTAGGTCATTTTCGTCATCCCTATGATAATTCTTGTCCAATTAGGGTTTTTAACCAATCTTGTGCATCCAATAGGTGTTTTGTGTCATTGGATGAATATTTAGGTCATTTTCGTCATCCCTACACTTAATCTTGTCTAATTAGGGTTTTTAACCAATCTTGTGTATCCAATTGGTGTTTTTGTGTAATTGGATGAACAATTAGATCATTTTCGTCCTCCCTAGGATAATTCTTGTCCAATTAGGGTTTTTAACCAATCTTGTGCATCCAACAGGTGTTTTGTATCATTGGACGAATATTTACGTCATTTTCGTTCTCCCTACACTTAATCTTGTCCAATTTGGGTTTTTAACCAATCTTATGCATCCAATAGGTGTTTTGGGTCATTGGATGAACATTTAGGTCATTTTCGTCCTCCCTACATTTTATCTTGTCCAATTAGGGTTTCTAACAATTCTTCTGCATCCAATTGGTGTTTTTGTGTCATTGGATGAACAATTAGGTCATTTTCGTCGTCCCTACACTTAATCTTGTCCAATTAGGGTTTTTAACCAATCTTGTGCATCCAATAGGTGTTTTGTGTCATTCGATGAACATTTAGGTCATTTTCGTCCTCCCTAGGCTAATTCTTATCCAATTAGGGTTTTTAACCAATCTTGTGCATCCAATAGGTGTGTTTGTGTCATTGGATGAACAATTAGGTCATTTTCGTCTTCCCTAGGCTAATTCTTGTCGAATTAGGGTTTTTAACCAATCTTGTGCATCCAATAGGTGTTTTGTATCATTGGACGAATATTTACGACATTTTCGTCCTCCCTAAACTTAACCTTGTCCAATTAGGGTTTCTAACCAATCTTGTGCATCCAATAGGTGTGTTTGTGTCATTGGATGAACAATTAGGTCATTTTCGTTCTCCCTAGGATAATTCTTGTCCAATTAGGGTTTTTAACCAATCTTGTGCATCCAATAGGTGTGTTTGTGTCATTGGATGAACAATTAGGTCATTTTCGTCCTCCCTAGGATAATTCTTGTCCAATTAGGGTCGTTAACCAATCTTGTGCATCCAATACGTGTTTTGTGTCATTGGATGAACATTTAGGTAATTTTCGTCCTCCCTACACTTAATCTTGTCCAATTAGGGTTTTTAACCAATCTTGTGCATCCAATAGGTGTTTTATGTCATTGGATGAATATTTAGGTCATTTTCGTCATCCCTACACTTAATCTTGTCTAATTAGGGTTTTTAACCAATCTTGTGTATCCAATTGGTGTTTTTGTGTAATTGGATGAACAATTAGATCATTTTCGTCCTCCCTAGGATAATTCTTGTCCAATTAGGGTTTTTAACCAATCTTGTGCATCCAATAGGTGTTTTGTATCATTGGACGAATATTTACGTCATTTTCGTTCTCCCTACACTTAATCTTGTCCAATTTGGGTTTTTAACCAATTTTATGCATCCAATAGGTGTTTTGGGTCATTGGATGAACATTTAGGTCATTTTCGTCCTCCCTACACTTTATCTTGTCCAATTAGGGTTTCTAACAATTCTTCTGCATCCAATTGGTGTTTTTGTGTCATTGGATGAACAATTAGGTCATTTTCGTCCTCCCTATGATAATTCTTGTCCAATTAGGGTTTTTAACCAATCTTGTGCATCCGATAGGTGTTTTTGTGTCATTGGATGAACAATTAGGTCATTTTCGTCCTCCCTAGGCTAATTCTTGTCCAATTAGGGTTTTTAACCAATCTTGTGCATCCAATAGGTGTTTTGTGTCATTGGATGAACATTTAGGTCATTTTCGTCTTCCCTAGGCTAATTCTTGTCGAATTAGGGTTTTTAACCAATCTTGTGCATCCAATAGGTGTTTTGTATCATTGGACGAATATTTACGTCATTTTCGTCCTCCCTAAACTTAACCTTGTCCAATTAGGGTTTCTAACCAATCTTGTGCATCCAATAGGTGTGTTTGTGTCATTGGATGAACAATTAGGTCATTTTCGTTCTCCCTAGGATAATTCTTGTCCAATTAGGGTTTTTAACCAATCTTGTGCATCCAATAGGTGTGTTTGTGTCATTGGATGAACAATTAGGTCATTTTCGTCCTCCCTAGAGTAATTCTTGTCCAATTAGGGTCGTTAACCAATCTTGTGCATCCAATACGTGTTTTGTGTCATTGGATGAACATTTAGGTAATTTTCGTCCTCCCTACACTTAATCTTGTCCAATTAGGGTTTTTAACCAATCTTGTGCATCCAATAGGTGTTTTATGTCATTGGATGAATATTTAGGTCATTTTCGTCATCCCTACACTTAATCTTGTCTAATTAGGGTTTTTAACCAATCTTGTGTATCCAATTGGTGTTTTTGTGTAATTGGATGAACAATTAGATCATTTTCGTCCTCCCTAGGATAATTCTTGTCCAATTAGGGTTTTTAACCAATCTTGTGCATCCAATAGGTGTTTTGTGTCATTGGATGAACATTTAGGTCATTTTCGTCCTCCCTACACTTAATCTTGTCCAATTTGGGTTTTTAACCAATCTTATGCATCCAATAGGTGTTTTGGGTCATTGGATGAACATTTAGGTCATTTTCGTCCTCCCTACATTTTATCTTGTCCAATTAGGGTTTCTAACAATTCTTCTGCATCCAATTGGTGTTTTTGTGTCATTGGATGAACAATTAGGTCATTTTCGTCCTCCCTATGATAATTCTTGTCCAATTAGGGTTTTTAACCAATCTTGTGCATCCAATAGGTGTTTTGTGTCATTGGATGAGCATTTAGGTCATTTTCGTCCTCCCTACACTTAATGTTGTCCAATTAGGGTTTTTAACCAATCTTGTGCATCCAATAGGTGTTTTGTGTCATTCGATGAACATTTAGGTCATTTTCGTCCTCCCTAGGCTAATTCTTATCCAATTAGGGTTTTTAACCAATCTTGTGCATCCAATAGGTGTGTTTGTGTCATTGGATGAACAATTAGGTCATTTTCGTCTTCCCTAGGCTAATTCTTGTCGAATTAGGGTTTTTAACCAATCTTGTGCATCCAATAGGTGTTTTGTATCATTGGACGAATATTTACGTCATTTTCGTCCTCCCTAAACTTAACCTTGTCCAATTAGGGTTTCTAATCAATCTTGTGCATCCAATAGGTGTGTTTGTGTCATTGGATGAACAATTAGGTCACTTTCGTTCTCCCTAGGATAATTCTTGTCCAATTAGGGTTTTTAACCAATCTTGTGCATCCAATAGGTGTGTTTGTGTCATTGGATGAACAATTAGGTCATTTTCGTCCTCCCTAGAGTAATTCTTGTCCAATTAGGGTCGTTAACCAATCTTGTGCATCCAATACGTGTTTTGTGTCATTGGATGAACATTTAGGTAATTTTCGTCCTCCCTACACTTAATCTTGTCCAATTAGGGTTTTTAACCAATCTTGTGCATCCAATAGGTGTTTTATGTCATTGGATGAATATTTAGGTCATTTTCGTCATCCCTACACTTAATCTTGTCTAATTAGGGTTTTTAACCAATCTTGTGTATCCAATTGGTGTTTTTGTGTAATTGGATGAACAATTAGATCATTTTCGTCCTCCCTAGGATAATTCTTGTCCAATTAGGGTTTTTAACCAATCTTGTGCATCCAATAGGTGTTTTGTATCATTGGACGAATATTTACGTCATTTTCGTTCTCCCTACACTTAATCTTGTCCAATTTGGGTTTTTAACCAATTTTATGCATCCAATAGGTGTTTTGGGTCATTGGATGAACATTTAGGTCATTTTCGTCCTCCCTACACTTAATCTTGTCCAATTAGGGTTTCTAACAATTCTTCTGCATCCAATTGGTGTTTTTGTGTCATTGGATGAACAATTAAGTCATTTTCGTCCTCCCTATGATAATTCTTGTCCAATTAGGGTTTTTAACCAATCTTGTGCATCCGATAGGTGTTTTTGTGTCATTGGATGAACAATTAGGTCATTTTCGTCATCCCTAGGCTAATTCTTGTCCAATTAGGGTTTTTAACCAATCTTGTGCATCCAATAGGTGTTTTGTGTCATTGGATGAACATTTAGGTCATTTTCGTCCTCCCTACACTTAATCTTGTCCAATTAGGGTTTTTAACGAATCTTGTGCATCCAATAGGTGTTTTGTGTCATTGGATGAATATTTAGGTCATTTTCGTCATCCCTACACTTAATCTTGTCTAATTAGGGTTTTTAACCAATCTTGTGCATCCAATACGTGTTTTGTGTCATTGGATGAACATTTAGGTCATTTTCGTCCTCCCTACACTTTATCTTGTCCAATTAGGGTTTTTAACCAATCTTGTGCATCCAATAGGTGTTTTGTGTCATTGGATGAACATTTAGGTCATTTTCGTCCTCCCTACACTTAATCTTGTCCAATTAGGGTTTTTAACCAATCTTGTGCAACCAATAGGTGTTTTGTGTCATTGGATGAACATTTAGGTCATTTTCGTCCTCCCTAGGCTAATTCTTATCCAATTAGGGTTTTTAACCAATCTTGTGCATCCAATAAGTGTTTTGTGTCATTGGATGAATATTTAGGTCATTTTCGTCATCCCTACACTTAATCTTGTCTAATTAGGGTTTTTAACCAATCTTGTGCATCCAATACGTGTTTTGTGTCATTGGATGAACATTTAGGTCATTTTCGTCCTCCCTACACTTTATCTTGTCCAATTAGGGTTTTTAACCAATCTTGTGCATCCAATAGGTGTTTTGTGTCATTGGATGAATATTTAGGTCATTTTCGTCATCCCTACACTTAATCTTGTCCAATTAGGGTTTTTAACCAATCTTGTGCATCCAATAGGTGTTTTGTGTCATTGGATGACCATTTAGGTCATTTTCGTCCTCCTTAGGCTAATTCTTATCCAATTAGGGTTTTTAACCAATCTTGTGCATCCAATAACTGTTTTGTGTCATTGGATAAACATTTAGGTCATTTTCGTCCTCCCTACACTTAATCTTGTCCAATTAGGGTTTCTAACCAATCTTGTGCATCCAATAGGTGTGTTTGTGTCATTGGATGAACAATTAGGTCATTTTCGTCCTCCCTACATTTTATCTTGTCCAATTAGGGTTTCGAACAATTCTTCTGCATCCAATTGGTGTTTTTGTGTCATTGGATGAACAATTAGGTCATTTTCGTCCTCCCTATGATAATTCTTGTCCAATTAGGGTTTTTAACCAATCTTGTGCATCCAATAGGTGTTTTGTGTCATTCGATGAACATTTAGGTCATTTTCGTCCTCCCTAGGCTAATTCTTATCCAATTAGGGTTTTTAACCAATCTTGTGCATCCAATAGGTGTGTTTGTGTCATTGGATGAACAATTAGGTCATTTTCGTCTTCCCTAGGCTAATTCTTGTCGAATTAGGGTTTTTAACCAATCTTGTGCATCCAATAGGTGTTTTGTATCATTGGACGAATATTTACGTCATTTTCGTCCTCCCTAAACTTAACCTTGTCCAATTAGGGTTTCTAACCAATCTTGTGCATCCAATAGGTGTGTTTGTGTCATTGGATGAACAATTAGGTCATTTTCGTTCTCCCTAGGATAATTCTTGTCCAATTAGGGTTTTTAACCAATCTTGTGCATCCAATAGGTGTGTTTGTGTCATTGGATGAACAATTAGGTCATTTTCGTCCTCCCTAGAGTAATTCTTGTCCAATTAGGGTCGTTAACCAATCTTGTGCATCCAATACGTGTTTTGTGTCATTGGATGAACATTTAGGTAATTTTCGTCCTCCCTACACTTAATCTTGTCCAATTAGGGTTTTTAACCAATCTTGTGCATCCAATAGATGTTTTATGTCATTGGATGAATATTTAGGTCATTTTCGTCATCCCTACACTTAATCTTGTCTAATTAGGGTTTTTAACCAATCTTGTGCATCCGATAGGTGTTTTTGTGTCATTGGATGAACAATTAGGTCATTTTCGTCATCCCTAGGCTAATTCTTGTCCAATTAGGGTTTTTAACCAATCTTGTGCATCCAATAGGTGTTTTGTGTCATTGGATGAACATTTAGGTCATTTTCGTCCTCCCTACACTTAATCTTGTCCAATTAGGGTTTCTAACCAATCTTGTGCATCCAATAGGTGTTTTGTATCATTGGACGAATATTTACGTCATTTTCGTTCTCCCTACACTTAATCTTGTCCAATTTGGGTTTTTAACCAATCTTATGCATCCAATAGGTGTTTTGGGTCATTGGATGAACATTTAGGTCATTTTCGTCCTCCCTACATTTTATCTTGTCCAATTAGGGTTTCTAACAATTCTTCTGCATCCAATTGGTGTTTTTGTGTCATTGGATGAACAATTAGGTCATTTTCGTCGTCCCTACACTTAATCTTGTCCAATTAGGGTTTTTAACCAATCTTGTGCATCCAATAGGTGTTTTGTGTCATTCGATGAACATTTAGGTCATTTTCGTCCTCCCTAGGCTAATTCTTATCCAATTAGGGTTTTTAACCAATCTTGTGCATCCAATAGGTGTGTTTGTGTCATTGGATGAACAATTAGGTCATTTTCGTCTTCCCTAGGCTAATTCTTGTCGAATTAGGGTTTTTAACCAATCTTGTGCATCCAATAGGTGTTTTGTATCATTGGACGAATATTTACGACATTTTCGTCCTCCCTAAACTTAACCTTGTCCAATTAGGGTTTCTAACCAATCTTGTGCATCCAATAGGTGTGTTTGTGTCATTGGATGAACAATTAGGTCATTTTCGTTCTCCCTAGGATAATTCTTGTCCAATTAGGGTTTTTAACCAATCTTGTGCATCCAATAGGTGTGTTTGTGTCATTGGATGAACAATTAGGTCATTTTCGTCCTCCCTAGGATAATTCTTGTCCAATTAGGGTCGTTAACCAATCTTGTGCATCCAATACGTGTTTTGTGTCATTGGATGAACATTTAGGTAATTTTCGTCCTCCCTACACTTAATCTTGTCCAATTAGGGTTTTTAACCAATCTTGTGCATCCAATAGGTGTTTTATGTCATTGGATGAATATTTAGGTCATTTTCGTCATCCCTACACTTAATCTTGTCTAATTAGGGTTTTTAACCAATCTTGTGTATCCAATTGGTGTTTTTGTGTAATTGGATGAACAATTAGATCATTTTCGTCCTCCCTAGGATAATTCTTGTCCAATTAGGGTTTTTAACCAATCTTGTGCATCCAATAGGTGTTTTGTATCATTGGACGAATATTTACGTCATTTTCGTTCTCCCTACACTTAATCTTGTCCAATTTGGGTTTTTAACCAATTTTATGCATCCAATAGGTGTTTTGGGTCATTGGATGAACATTTAGGTCATTTTCGTCCTCCCTACACTTTATCTTGTCCAATTAGGGTTTCTAACAATTCTTCTGCATCCAATTGGTGTTTTTGTGTCATTGGATGAACAATTAGGTCATTTTCGTCCTCCCTATGATAATTCTTGTCCAATTAGGGTTTTTAACCAATCTTGTGCATCCGATAGGTGTTTTTGTGTCATTGGATGAACAATTAGGTCATTTTCGTCCTCCCTAGGCTAATTCTTGTCCAATTAGGGTTTTTAACCAATCTTGTGCATCCAATAGGTGTTTTGTGTCATTGGATGAACATTTAGGTCATTTTCGTCTTCCCTAGGCTAATTCTTGTCGAATTAGGGTTTTTAACCAATCTTGTGCATCCAATAGGTGTTTTGTATCATTGGACGAATATTTACGTCATTTTCGTCCTCCCTAAACTTAACCTTGTCCAATTAGGGTTTCTAACCAATCTTGTGCATCCAATAGGTGTGTTTGTGTCATTGGATGAACAATTAGGTCATTTTCGTTCTCCCTAGGATAATTCTTGTCCAATTAGGGTTTTTAACCAATCTTGTGCATCCAATAGGTGTTTTGTGTCATTGGATGAACATTTAGGTCATTTTCGTCCTCCCTACACTTAATCTTGTCCAATTAGGGTTTTTAACCAATCTTGTGCATCCTATAGGTGTTTTGTGTCATTGGATGAACATTTAGGTCATTTTCGTCCTTCCTAGGCTAATTCTTATCCAATTAGGGTTTTTAACCAATCTTGTGCATCCAATAGGTGTTTTGTATCATTGGACGAATATTTACGTCATTTTCGTCCTCCCTAAACTTAACCTTGTCCAATTAGGGTTTCTAACCAATCTTGTGCATCCAATAGGTGTGTTTGTGTCATTGGATGAACAATTAGGTCATTTTCGTTCTCCCTAGGATAATTCTTGTCCAATTAGGGTTTTTAACCAATCTTGTGCATCCAATAGGTGTTTTGTGTCATTGGATGAACATTTAGGTCATTTTCGTCCTCCCTACACTTAATCTTGTCCAATTAGGGTTTCTAACCAATCTTGTGCATCCAATAGGTGTTTTGTATCATTGGACGAATATTTACATCATTTTCGTCCTCCCTAAACTTAACCTTGTCCAATTAGGGTTTCTAACCAATCTTGTGCATCCAATAGGTGTGTTTGTGTCATTGGATGAACAATTAGGTCATTTTCGTCCTCCCTAGGATAATTCTTGTCCAATTAGGGTTTTTAACCAATCTTGTGCATCCAATAGGTGTTTTGTGTCATTGGATGAACATTTAGGTCATTTTCGTCCTCCCTACACTTAATCTTGTCCAATTAGGGTTTTTAACCAATCTTGTGCATCCAATAGGTGTTTTGTGTCATTGGATGAATATTTAGGTCATTTTCATCATCCCTACACTTAACCTTGTCTAATTAGGGTTTTTAACCAATCTTGTGTATCCAATTCGTGTTTTAGTGTAATTGGATGAACAATTAGATCATTTTCGTCCTCCCTAGGATAATTCTTGTCCAATTAGGGTTTTTAACCAATCTTGTGCATCCAATAGGTGTTTTGTGTCATTGGATGAACATTTAGGTCATTTTCGTCCTCCCTACACTTAATCTTGTCCAATTAGGGTTTTTAACCAATCTTGTGCAACCAATAGGTGTTTTGTGTCATTGGATGAACATTTAGGTCATTTTCGTCCTCCCTAGGCTAATTCTTATCCAATTAGGGTTTTTAACCAATCTTGTGCATCCAATAGGTGTGTTTGTGTCATTGGATGAACAATTAGGTCATTTTCGTCTTCCCTAGGCTAATTCTTGTCGAATTAGGGTTTTTAACCAATCTTGTGCATCCAATAGGTGTTTTGTATCAATGGACGAATATTTACATCATTTTCGTCCTCCCTAAACTTAACCTTGTCCAAATAGGGTTTCTAACCAATCTTGTGCATCCAATAGGTGTGTTTGTGTCATTGGATGAACAATTAGGTCATTTTCGTTCTCCCTAGGATAATTCTTGTCCAATTAGGGTTTTTAACCAATCTTGTGCATCCAATAGGTGTTTTGTGTCATTGGATGAACATTTAGGTCATTTTCGTCCTCCCTACACTTATTCTTGTCCAATTAGGGTTTTTAACCAATCTTGTGCATCCAATAGGTGTTTTGTGTCATTGGATGAATATTTAGGTCATTTTCGTCATCCCTACACTTAATCTTGTCTAATTAGGGTTTTTAACCAATCTTGTGCATCCAATAAGTGTTTTGTGTCATTGGATGAACATTTAGGTCATTTTCGTCCTCCCTACACTTTATCTTGTCCAATTAGGGTTTCTAACCAATCCTGTGCATCCAATAGGTGTTTTGTATCATTGGACGAATATTTACATCATTTTCGTCCTCCCTAAACTTAACCTTGTCCAATTAGGGTTTCTAACCAATCTTGTGCATCCAATAGGTGTGTTTGTGTCATTGGATGAACAATTAGGTCATTTTCGTCCTCCCTAGGATAATTCTTGTCCAATTAGGGTTTTTAACCAATCTTGTGCATCCAATAGGTGTTTTGTGCATTGGATGAACATTTAGGTCATTTTCGTCCTCCCTACACTTAATCTTGTCCAATTAGGGTTTTTAACCAATCTTGTGCATCCAATAGGTGTTTTGTGTCATTGGATGAATATTTAGGTCATTTTCGTCATCCCTACACTTAATCTTGTCTAATTAGGGTTTTTAACCAATCTTGTGTATCCAATTGGTGTTTTTGTGTAATTGGATGAACAATTAGATCATTTTCGTCCTCCCTAGGATAATTCTTGTCCAATTAGGGTTTTTAACCAATCCTGTGCATCCAATAGGTGTTTTGTATCATTGGACGAATATTTACGTCATTTTCGTTCTCCCTACACTTAATCTTCTCCAATTTGGGTTTTTAACCAATCTTATGCATCCAATAGGTGTTTTGGGTCATTGGATGAACATTTAGGTCATTTTCGTCCTCCCTACACTTTATCTTGTCCAATTAGGGTTTCTAACAATTCTTCTGCATCCAATTGGTGTTTTTGTGTCATTGGATGAACAATTAGGTCATTTTCGTCCTCCCTATGATAATGCTTGTCCAATTAGGGTTTTTAACCAATCTTGTGCATCCAATAGGTGTTTTGTGTCATTGGATGAACATTTAGGTCATTTTCGTCCTCCCTACCCTTAATCTTGTCCAATTAGGGTTTTTAACCAATCTTGTGCATCCAATAGGTGTTTTGTGTCATTGGATGAACATTTAGGTCATTTTCGTCCTCCCTAGGCTAATTCTTATCCAATTAAGGTTTTTAACCAATCTTGTGCATCCAATAGGTGTGTTTGTGTCATTGGATGAACAATTAGGTCATTTTTGTCTTCCCTAGGCTAATTCTTGTCGAATTAGGGTTTTTAACCAATCTTGTGCATCCAATAGGTGTTTTGTATCATTGGACGAATATTTACGTCATTTTCGTCCTCCCTACACTTAACCTTGTCCAATTAGGGTTTCTAACCAATCTTGTGCATCCAATAGGTGTGTTTGTGTCATTGGATGAACAATTAGGTCATTTTCGTTCTCCCTAGGATAATTCTTGTCCAATTAGGGTTTTTAACCAATCTTGTGCATCCAATAGGTGTGTTTGTGTCATTGGATGAACAATTAGGTCATTTTCGTCCTCCCTAGGATAATTCTTGTCCAATTAGGGTCGTTAACCAATCTTGTGCATCCAATACGTGTTTTGTGTCATTGGATGAACATTTAGGTAATTTTCGTCCTCCCTACACTTAATCTTGTCCAATTAGGGTTTTTAACCAATCTTGTGCATCCAATAGGTGTTTTATGTCATTGGATGAATATTTAGGTCATTTTCGTCATCCCTACACTTAATCTTGTCTAATTAGGGTTTTTAACCAATCTTGTGTATCCAATTGGTGTTTTTGTGAAATTGGATGAACAATTAGATCATTTTCGTCCTCCCTAGGATAATTCTTGTCCAATTAGGGTTTTTAACCAATCTTGTGCATCCAATAGGTGTTTTGTATCATTGGACGAATATTTACGTCATTTTCGTCCTCCCTAAACTTAACCTTGTCCAATTAGGGTTTCTAACCAATCTTGTGCATCCAATAGGTGTGTTTGTGTCATTGGATGAACAATTAGGTCATTTTCGTTCTCCCTAGGATAATTCTTGTCCAATTAGGGTTTTTAACCAATCTTGTGCATCCAATAGGTGTTTTGTGTCATTGGATGAACATTTAGGTCATTTTCGTCCTCCCGGGGCTAATTCTTATCCAATTAGGGTTTTTAACCAATCTTGTGCATCCAATTGGTGTTTTTCTGTCATTGGATGAACAATTAGGTCATTTTCGTCTACCCTAGGCTAATTCTTGTCGAATTAGGGTTTTTAACCAATCTTGTGCATCCAATAGGTGTTTTGTATCATTGGACGAATATTTACGTCATTTTCGTCCTCCCTAAACTTAACCTTGTCCAATTAGGGTTTCTAACCAATCTTGTGCATCCAATAGGTGTGTTTGTGTCATTGGATGAACAATTAGGTCATTTTCGTTCTCCCTAGGATAATTCTTGTCCAATTAGGGTTTTTAACCAATCTTGTGCATCCAATAGGTGTTTTGTGTCATTGGATGAACATTTAGGTCATTTTCGTCCTCCCAGGGCTAATTCTTATCCAATTAGGGTTTTTAACCAATCTTGTGCATCCAATTGGTGTTTTTATGTCATTGGATGAACAATTAGGTCATTTTCGTCTACCCTAGGCTAATTCTTGTCGAATTAGGGTTTTTAACCAATCTTGTGCATCCAATAGGTGTTTTGTATCATTGGACGAATATTTACGTCATTTTCGTCCTCCCTAAACTTAACCTTGTCCAATTAGGGTTTCTAACCAATCTTGTGCATCCAATAGGTGTTTTGTGTCATTGGATGAACATTTAGGTCATTTTCGTCCTCCCTACACTTAATCTTGTCCAATTAGGGTTTCTAACCAATCTTGTGCATCCAATAGGTGTTTTGTATCATTGGACGAATATTTACGTCATTTTCGTCCTCCCTAAACTTAACCTTGTCCAATTAGGGTTTCTATCCAATCTTGTGCATCCAATAGGTGTGTTTATGTCATTGGATGAACAATTAGGTCATTTTCGTCCTCCCTAGGCTAATTCTTGTCCAATAAGGGTTTTTAACCAATCTTGTGCATCCAATAGGTGTTTTGTGTCATTGGATGATCATTTAGGTCATTTTCTTCCTCCCTACACTTTATCTTGTCCAATTAGGGTTTCTAACAATTCTTGTACATCCAATAGGTGTGTTTGTGTCATTGGATGAACATTTAGGTCATTTTCGTCCTCCCTACACTTAATCTTGTCCAATTAGGGTTTCTAACCAATCTTGTGCATCCAATAGGTGTTTTGTATCATTGGACGAATATTTACGTCATTTTCGTCCTCCCTAAACTTAACCTTGTCCAATTAGGGTTTCTATCCAATCTTGTGCATCCAATAGGTGTGTTTGTGTCATTGGATGAACAATTAGGTCATTTTCGTCCTCCCTAGGCTAATTCTTGTCCAATTAGGGTTTTTAACCAATCTTGTGCATCCAATAGGTGTTTTGTGTCATTGGATGATCATTTAGGTTATTTTCGTCCTCCCTACACTTTATCTTGTCCAATTAGGGTTTCTAACAATTCTTGTGCATCCAATTGGTGTTTTTGTGTCATTGGATGAACAATTAGGTCATTTTCGTCCTCCCTATGATAATTCTTGTCCAATTAGGGTTTTTAACCAATCTTGTGCTTCCAATAGGTGTTTTGTGTCATTGGGTGAACATTTAGGTCATTTTCGTCCTCCCTACACTTAATCTTGTCCAATTAGGGTTTTTAACCAATCTTGTGCATCCAATAGGTGTTTTGTGTCATTGAAAGAATATTTAGGTCATTTTCGTCATCCCTACACTTAATCTTGTCTAATTAGGGTTTTTAACCAATCTTGTGCATCCAATAAGTGTTTTGTGTCATTGGATGAACATTTAGGTCATTTTCGTCCTCCCTACACTTTATCTTGTCCAATTAGGGTTTTTAACCAATCTTGTGCATCCAATAGGTGTGTTTGTGTCATTGGATGAACAATTAGGTCATTTTCGTCTTCCCTAGGCTAATTCTTGTCGAATTAGGGTTTTTAACCAATCTTGTGCATCCAATAGGTGTTTTGTATCATTGGACGAATATTTACGTCATTTTCGTCCTCCCTAAACTTAACCTTGTCCAATTAGGGTTTCTAACCAATCTTGTGCATCCAATAGGTGTGTTTTTGTCATTGGATGAACAATTAGGTCATTTTCGTTCTCCCTAGGATAATTCTTATCCAATTAGGGTTTTTAACCAATCTTGTGCATCCAATAGGTGTTTTGTGTCATTGGATGAACATTTAGGTCATTTTCGTCCTCCCTACACTTAATCTTGTCCAATTAGGGTTTTTAACCAATCTTGTGCATCCAATAGGTGTTTTGTGTCATTGGATGAATATTTACGTCATTTTCGTTCTCCCTACACTTAATCTTGTCCAATTTGGGTTTTTAACCAATCTTATGCATCCAATAGGTGTTTTGGGTCATTGGATGAACATTTAGGTCATTTTCGTCCTCCCTACACTTTATCTTGTCCAATTAGGGTTTTTAACCAATCTTGTGCATCCAATAGGTGTTTTGTGTCATTGGATGAATATTTAGGTCATTTTCGTCATCCCTACCCTTAATCTTGTCTAATTAGGGTTTTTAACCAATCTTGTGCATCCAATAGGTGTTTTGTATCAATGGACGAATATTTACATCATTTTCGTCCTCCCTAAACTTAACCTTGTCCAATTAGGGTTTCTAACCAATCTTGTGCATCCAATAGGTGTGTTTGTGTCATTGGATGAACAATTAGGTCATTTTCGTTCTCCCTAGGATAATTCTTGTCCAATTAGGGTTTTTAACCAATCTTGTGCATCCAATAGGTGTTTTGTGTCATTGGATGAACATTTAGGTCATTTTCGTCCTCCCTACACTTAATCTTGTCCAATTAGGGTTTCTAACCAATCTTGTGCATCCAATAGGTGTTTTGTATCATTGGACGAATATTTACATCATTTTCGTCCTCCCTAAACTTAACCTTGTCCAATTAGGGTTTCTAACCAATCTTGTGCATCCAATAGGTGTGTTTGTGTCATTGGATGAACAATTAGGTCATTTTCGTCCTCCCTAGGATAATTCTTGTCCAATTAGGGTTTTTAACCAATCTTGTGCATCCAATAGGTGTTTTGTGTCATTGGATGAATATTTAGGTCATTTTCGTCATCCCTACACTTAATCTTGTCTAATTAGGGTTTTTAACCAATCTTGTGCATCCAATTGGTGTTTTTCTGTCATTGGATGAACAATTAGGTCATTTTCGTCTTCCCTAGGCTAATTCTTGTCGAATTAGGGTTTTTAACCAATCTTGTGCATCCAATAGGTGTTTTGTATCATTGGACGAATATTTACGTCATTTTCGTCCTCCCTAAACTTAACCTTGTCCAATAGGGTTTCTAACCAATCTTGTGCATCCAATAGGTGTGTTTGTGTCATTGGATGAACAATTAGGTCATTTTCGTTCTCCCTAGGATAATTCTTGTCCAATTAGGGTTTTTAACCAATCTTGTGCATCCAATAGGTGTTTTGTGTCATTGGATGAACATTTAGGTCATTTTCGTCCTCCCTACACTTAATCTTGTCCAATTAGGGTTTTTAACCAATCTTGTGCATCCAATAGGTGTTTTGTGTCATTGGATGAATATTTAGGTCATTTTCGTCATCCCTACACTTAATCTTGTCTAATTAGGGTTTTTAACCAATCTTGTGCATCCAATAAGTGTTTTGTTTCATTGGATGAACATTTAGGTCATTTTCGTCCTCCCTACACTTTATCTTGTCCAATTAGGGTTTCTAACCAATCTTGTGCATCCAATAGGTGTTTTGTATCATTGGACGAATATTTACGTCATTTTCGTCTTCCCTAAACTTAACCTTGTCCAATTAGGGTTTCTAACCAATCTTGTGCATCCAATAGGTGTGTTTGTGTCATTGGATGAACAATTAGGTCATTTTCGTCTTCCCTAGGATAATTCTTGTCCAATTAGGGTTTTTAACCAATCTTGTGCATCCAATAGGTGTTTTGTGTCATTGGATGAATATTTAGGTCATTTTCGTCATCCCTACACTTAATCTTGTCTAATTAGGGTTTTTAACCAATCTTGTGCATCCAATAAGTGTTTTGTGTCATTGGATGAACATTTAGGTCATTTTCGTCCTCCCTACACTTAACCTTGTCTAATTAGGGTTTCTAACCAATCTTGTGCATCCAATAGGTGTGTTTGTGTCATTGGATGAACAATTAGGTCATTTTCGTCCTCCCTAGGATAATTCTTTTCCAATTAGGGTTTTTAACCAATCTTGTGCATCCAATACGTGTTTTGTGTCATTGGATGAACATTTAGGTCATTTTCGTCCTCCGTACACTTAATCTTGTCCAATTAGGGTTTTTAACCAATCTTGTGTATCCAATAGGTGTTTTGTGTCATTGGATGTACATTTAGGTCATTTTCGTCCTCCCTAGGCTAATTCTTATCCAATTAGGGTTTTTAACCAATCTTGTGCATCCAATATGTGTTTTGTGTCATTGGATGAACATTTAGGTCATTTTCGTCCTCCCTACACTTTATCTTGTCCAATTAGGGTTTTTAACCAATCTTGTGCATCCAATAGGTGTGTTTGTCTCATTGGATGAACAATTAGGTCATTTTCGTTCTCCCTAGGATAATTCTTGTCCAATTAGGGTTTTTAACCAATCTTGTGCATCCAATACGTGTTTTGTGTCATTGGATGAACATTTAGGTCATTTTCGTCCTCCCTACACTTAATCTTGTCCAATTAGGGTTTTTAACCAATCTTGTGTATCCAATAGGTGTTTTGTGTCATTGGATGTACATTTAGGTCATTTTCGTCCTCCCTAGGCTAATTCTTATCCAATTAGGGTTTTTAACCAATCTTGTGCATCCAATAGGTGTGTTTGTGTCATTGGATGAACAATTAGGTCATTTTCGTCTTCCCTAGGCTAATTCTTGTCGAATTAGGGTTTTTAACCAATCTTGTGCATCCAATAGGTGTTTTGCATCATTGGACGAATATTTACGTCATTTTCGTCCTCCCTAAACTTAACCTTGTCGAATTAGGGTTTCTAACCAATCTTGTGCATCCAATAGGTGTGTTTGTGTCATTGGATGAACAATTAGGTCATTTTCGTTCTCCCTAGGATAATTCTTATCCAATTAGGGTTTTTAACCAATCTTGTGCATCCAATAGGTGTTTTGTGTCATTGGATGAACATTTAGGTCATTTTCGTCCTCCCTACACTTAATCTTGTCCAATTAGGGTTTTTAACCAATCTTGTGCATCCAATAGGTGTTTTGTGTCATTGGATGAATATTTAGGTCATTTTCGTCATCCCTACACTTAATCTTGTCTAATTAGGGTTTTTAACCAATCTTGTGCATCCAATAAGTGTTTTGTGTCATTGGATGAACATTTAGGTCATTTTCATCCTCCCTACACTTTATCTTGTCCAATTAGGGTTTCTAACCAATCTTGTGCATCCAATAGGTGTTTTGTATCATTGGACGAATATTTACGGCATTTTCGTCCTCCCTAAACTTAACCTTGTCCAATTAGGGTTTCTATCCAATCTTGTGCATCCAATAGGTGTGTTTGTGTCATTGGATGAACAATTAGGTCATTTTCGTCCTCCCTAGGCTAATTCTTGTCCAATTAGGGTTTTTAACCAATCTTGTGCATCCAATAGGTGTTTTGTGTCATTGGATGATCATTTAGGTCATTTTCGTCCTCCCTACACTTTATCTTGTCCAATTAGGGTTTCTAACAATTCTTGTGCATCCAATAGGTGTGTTTGTGTCATTGGATGAACAATTAGGTCATTTTCGTCCTCCCTATGATAATTCTTGTCCAATTAGGGTTTTTAACCAATCTTGTGCATTCAATAGGTGTTTTGTGTCATTGGATGAACATTTAGGTCATTTTCGTCCTCCCTACACTTAATCTTGTCCAATTAGGGTTTTTAACCAATCTTGTGCATCCAATAGGTGTTTTGTGTCATTGGATGAATATTTAGGTCATTTTCGTCATCCCTACACTTAATCTTGTCTAATTAGGGTTTTTAACCAATCTTGTGCATCCAATAAGTGTTTTGTGTCATTGGATGAAAATTTAGGTCATTTTCGTCCTCCCTACACTTTATCTTGTCCAATTAGGGTTTTTAACCAATCTTGTGCATCCAATAGGTGTTTTGTATCATTGGACGAATATTTAGGTCATTTTCGTCATCCCTACACTTAATCTTGTCTAATTAGGGTTTTTAACCAATCTTGTGCATCCAATAAGTGTTTTGTGTCATTGGATGAACATTTAGGTCATTTTCGTCCTCCCTACACTTTATCTTGTCCAATTAGGGTTTCTAACCAATCCTGTGCATCCAATAGGTGTTTTGTATCATTGGACGAATATTTACATCATTTTCGTCCTCCCTAAACTTAACCTTGTCCAATTAGGGTTTCTAACCAATCTTGTGCATCCAATAGGTGTGTTTGTGTCATTGGATGAACAATTAGGTCATTTTCGTCCTCCCTAGGATAATTCTTGTCCAATTAGGGTTTTTAACCAATCTTGTGCATCCAATAGGTGTTTTGTGCATTGGATGAACATTTAGGTCATTTTCGTCCTCCCTACACTTAATCTTGTCCAATTAAGGTTTTTAACCAATCTTGTGCATCCAATAGGTGTTTTGTGTCATTGGATGAATATTTAGGTCATTTTCGTCATCCCTACACTTAATCTTGTCTAATTAGGGTTTTTAACCAATCTTGTGTATCCAATTGGTGTTTTTGTGTAATTGGATGAACAATTAGATCATTTTCGTCCTCCCTAGGATAATTCTTGTCCAATTAGGGTTTTTAACCAATCCTGTGCATCCAATAGGTGTTTTGTATCATTGGACGAATATTTACGTCATTTTCGTTCTCCCTACACTTAATCTTCTCCAATTTGGGTTTTTAACCAATCTTATGCATCCAATAGGTGTTTTGGGTCATTGGATGAACATTTAGGTCATTTTCGTCCTCCCTACACTTTATCTTGTCCAATTAGGGTTTCTAACAATTCTTCTGCATCCAATTGGTGTTTTTGTGTCATTGGATGAACAATTAGGTCATTTTCGTCCTCCCTATGATAATGCTTGTCCAATTAGGGTTTTTAACCAATCTTGTGCATCCAATAGGTGTTTTGTGTCATTGGATGAACATTTAGGTCATTTTCGTCCTCCCTACCCTTAATCTTGTCCAATTAGGGTTTTTAACCAATCTTGTGCATCCAATAGGTGTTTGTGTCATTGGATGAACATTTAGGTCATTTTCGTCCTCCCTAGGCTAATTCTTATCCAATTAAGGTTTTTAACCAATCCTGTGCATCCAATAGGTGTGTTTGTGTCATTGGATGAACAATTAGGTCATTTTTGTCTTCCCTAGGCTAATTCTTGTCGAATTAGGGTTTTTAACCAATCTTGTGCATCCAATAGGTGTTTTGTATCATTGGACGAATATTTACGTCATTTTCGTCCTCCCTAAACTTAACCTTGTCCAATTAGGGTTTCTAACCAATCTTGTGCATCCAATAGGTGTGTTTGTATCATTGGATGAACAATTAGGTCATTTTCGTTATCCCTAGGATAATTCTTGTCCAATTAGGGTTTTTAACCAATCTTGTGCATCCAATAGGTGTTTTGTGTCATTGGATGAACATTTAGGTCATTTTCGTCCTCCCTACACTTAATCTTGTCCAATTAGGGTTTCTAACCAATCTTGTGCATCCAATAGGTGTTTTGTATCATTGGACGAATATTTACGTCATTTTCGTCCTCCCTAAACTTAACCTTGTCCAATTAGGGTTTCTAACCAATCTTGTGCATCCAATAGGTGTGTTTGTGTCATTGGATGAACAATTAGGTCATTTTCGTTCTCCCTAGGATAATTCTTGTCCAATTAGGGTTTTTAACCAATCTTGTGCATCCAATAGGTGTTTTGTGTCATTAGATGAACATTTAGGTCATTTTCGTCCTCCCTACACTTAATCTTGTCCAATTAGGGTTTTTAACCAATCTTGTGCATCCAATAGGTGTTTTGTGTCATTGGATGACCATTTAGGTCATTTTCGTCCTCCCTAGGCTAATTCTTATCCAATTAGGGTTTTTAACCATTCTTGTGCATCCAATAAGTGTTTTGTGTCATTGGATAAACATTTAGGTCATTTTCGTCCTCCCTACACTTAATCTTGTCGAATTAGGGTTTCTAACCAATCTTGTGCATCCAATAGGTGTGTTTGTGTCATTGGATGAACAATTAGGTCATTTTCGTTCTCCCTAGGATAATTCTTGTCCAATTAGGGTTTTTAACCAATCTTGTGCATCCAATAGGTGTTTTGTGTCATTGGATGAACATTTAGGTCATTTTCGTCCTCCCTACACTTAATCTTGTCCAATTAGGGTTTTTAACCAATCTTGTGCATCCAATAGGTGTTTTGTGTCATTGGATGAATATTTAGGTCATTTTCGTCATCCCTACACTTAATCTTGTCGAATTAGGGTTTTTAACCAATCTTGTGCATCCAATAGGTGTTTTGTATCATTGGACGAATATTTACGTCATTTTCGTCCTCCCTAAACTTAACCTTGTCCAATTAGGGTTTCTAACCAATCTTGTGCATCCAATAGGTGTGTTTGTGTCATTGGATGAACAATTAGGTCATTTTCGTTCTCCCTAGGATAATTCTTGTCCAATTAGGGTTTTTAACCAATCTTGTGCATCCAATAGGTGTTTTGTGTCATTGGATGAACATTTAGGTCATTTTCGTCCTCCCTACACTTAATCTTGTCCAATTAGGGTTTTTAACCAATCTTGTGCATCCAATAGGTGTTTTGTGTCATTGGATGAATATTTAGGTCATTTTCGTCATCCCTACCCTTAATCTTGTCTAATTAGGGTTTTTAACCAATCTTGTGCATCCAATAAGTGTTTTGTGCCATTGGATGAACATTTAGGTCATTTTCGTCCTCCCTACACTTTATCTTGTCCAATTTGGGTTTTTAACCAATCTTGTGCATCCAATAGGTGTTTTGTGTCATTGGATGAATATTTAGGTCATTTTCGTCATCCCTACACTTAATCTTGTCTAATTAGGGTTTTTAACCAATCTTGTGCATCCAATAAGTGTTTTGTGTCATTGGATGAACATTTAGGTCTTTTTCGTCCTCCCTAGGCTAATTCTTATCCAATTAGGGTTTTTAACCAATCTTGTGCATCCAATAGGTGTGTTTGTGTCATTGGATGAACAATTAGGTCATTTTCGTCTTCCCTAGGCTAATTCTTGTCGAATTCGGGTTTTTAACCAATCTTGTGCATCCAATAGGTGTTTTGTATCATTGGACGAATATTTACGTCATTTTCGTCCTCCCTAAACTTAACCTTGTCCAATTAGGGTTTCTATCCAATCTTGTGCATCCAATAGGTGTGTTTGTGTCATTGGATGAACAATTAGGTCATTTTCGTCCTCCCTATGCTAATTCTTGTCCAATTAGGGTTTTTAACCAATCTTGTGCATCCAATAGGTGTTTTGTGTCATTGGATGATCATTTAGGTCATTTTCGTCCTCCCTACACTTTATCTTGTCCAATTAGGGTTTCTAACAATTCTTGTGCATCCAATTGGTGTTTTTGTGTCATTGGATGAACAATTAGGTCATTTTCGTCATCCCTATGATAATTCTTGTCCAATTAGGGTTTTTAACCAATCTTGTGCATCCAATAGGTGTTTTGTGTCATTGGATGAACATTTAGGTCATTTTCGTCCTCCCTACACTTAATCTTGTCCAATTAGGGTTTTTAACCAATCTTGTGCATCCAATAGGTGTTTTGTATCATTGGACGAATACTTAGGTCATTTTCGTCATCCCTACACTTAATCTTGTCTAATTAGGGTTTTTAACCAATCTTGTGCATCCAATAAGTGTTTTGTGTCATTGGATGAACATTTAGGTCATTTTCGTCCTCCCTACACTTTATCTTGTCCAATTAGGGTTTTTAACCAATCTTGTGCATCCAATTGGTGTTTTTGTGTCATTGGATGAACAATTAGGTCATTTTCGTCCTCCCTATGATAATTCTTGTCCAATTAGGGTTTTTAACCAATCTTGTGCATCCAATAGGTGTTTTGTGTCATTGGATGAACATTTCGGTCATTTTCGTCCTCCTTAGGCTAATTCTTATCCAATTAGGGTTTTTAACAAATCTTGTGCATCCAATAGGTGTTTTGTGTCATTGGATGAACATTTAGGTCATTTTCGTCCTCCCTACACTTAATCTTGTTCAATTAGGGTTTCAAACCAATCTTGTGCATTCGATAGGTGTTTTTGTGTCATTGGATGAACATTTAGGTCATTTTCGTCCTCCCTACACTTAATCTTGTTCAATTAGGGTTTCTAACCAATCTTGTGCATCTGATAGGTGTTTTTGTGTCATTGGATGAACATTTAGGTCATTTCGCTCTCCCTACACTTTATCTTGTCCAATTAGGGTTTCTAACCAATCTTGTACATCCAATTGGTGTTTTTGTGTCATTGGATGAACAATTAGGTCACTTTCGTCCTCCCTATGCTAATTCTTATCCAATTAGGGTTTTTAACCAATCTTGTGCATCCAATAGGTGTTTTGTGTCATTGGATGAACATTTAGGTCATTTTCGTCCTCCTTAGGCTAATTCTTATCCAATTAGGGTTTTTAACCAATCTTGTGAATTCAATAGGTGTTTTGTGTCATTGGATGAACATTTAGGTCATTTTCGTCCTCCCTACACTTAATCTTGTTCAATTAGGGTTTCTAACCAATCTTGTGCATCTGATAGGTGTTTTTGTGTCATTGGATGAACATTTAGGTCATTTCGCTCTCCCTACACTTTATCTTGTCCAATTAGGGTTTCTAACCAATCTTGTACATCCAATTGGTGTTTTTGTGTCATTGGATGAACAATTAGGTCATTTTCGTCCTCCCTAGGCTAATTCTTATCCAATTAGGGTTTTTAACCAATCTTGTGCATCCAATAAGTGTTTTGTGTCATTGGATGAACATTTAGGTCATTTTCGTCCTCCCTACACTTAATCTTGTCCAATTAGGGTTTTTAACCAATCTTGTGCATCCAATAGGTGTTTTGTGTCATTGGATGAACATTTAGGTCATTTTCGTCCTCCCTACACTTTATCTTTTCCAATTAGGGTTTTTAACCAATCTTGTGCATCCAATTGGTGTTTTTGTGTCATTGGATGAACAATTAGGTCATTTTCGTCCTCCCTATGATAATTCTTGTCCAATTAGGGTTTTTAACCAATCTTGTGCATCCAATAGGTGTTTTGTGTCATTGGATGAACATTTAGGTCATTTTCGTCCTCCTTAGTCTAATTCTTATCCAATTAGGGTTTTTAACCAATCTTGTGCATCCAATAGATGTTTTGTGTCATTGGATGAACATTTAGGTCATTTTCGTCCTCCCTAAACTTAATCTTGTCCAATTAGGGTTTTTAACCAATCTTGAGCATCCAATAGGTGTTTTGTGTCATTGGATGAACATTTTAGGTCATTTTCGTCCTCCCTACACTTTATCTTTTCCAATTAGGGTTTCTAACCAATCTTGTGCATCCAATTGGTGTTTTTGTGTCATTGGATGAACAATTAGGTCATTTTCGTCCTCCCTATGATAATTCTTGTCCAATTAGGGTTTTTAACCAATCTTGTGCATCCAATAGGTGTTTTGTGTCATTGGATGAACATTTAGGTCATTTTCGTCCTCCTTAGTCTAATTCTTATCCAATTAGGGTTTTTAACCAATCTTGTGCATCCAGTAGGTGTTTTGTGTCATTGGATGAACATTTAGGTCATTTTCGTCTTCCCTACACTTAATCTTGTTCAATTAGGGTTTCTAACCAATCTTGTGCATCCGATAGGTGTTTTTGTGTCATTGGATGAACATTTAGGTCATTTTCGTCCTCCCTACACTTAATCTTGTCCAATTAGGGTTTTTAACCAATCGTGTTCATTCAATAGGTGTGTTGTGTCATTGGATGAATATTTATGTCATTTTCGTCCTCCCTAAACTTAATCTTATCCAATTATGGTTCTTAACCAATCGTGTGCATCCAATAGGTGTTTTGTGTCATTGGATGAACATTTAGGTCATTTTCGTCCTCCCTACACTTAATCTTGTTCAATTAGGGTTTCTAATCAATCTTGTGCATCCAATTGGTGTTTTTGTGTCATTGGATGAACATTTAGGTCATTTTCGTCCTCCTTATGCTAATTCTTATCCAATTAGGGTTTTTAACCAATCTTGTGCATCCAATAGGTGTTTTGTGTCATTGGATGAACATTTTAGGTCATTTTCGTCCTCCCTACACTTTATCTTTTCCAATTAGGGTTTCTAACCAATCTTGTGCATCCAATTGGTGTTTTTGTGTCATTGGATGAACAATTAGGTCATTTTCGTCCTCCCTATGATAATTCTTGTCCAATTAGGGTTTTTAACCAATCTTGTGCATCCAATAGGTGTTTTGTGTCATTGGATGAACATTTAGGTCATTTTCGTCCTCGCTACACTTAATCTTGTTCAATTAGGGTTTCTAACAATTCTTGTGCATCCGATAGGTGTTTTTGTGTCATTGGATGAACAATTAGGTCATTTTCGTCCTCCCTAGGCTAATTCTTGTCCAATTAGGGTTTTTAACCAATCTTGTTCATCAAATAGGTGTTATGTGTCATTGGATGAACACTTAGTTCATTTTCGTCCTCCCTACACTTTTTCTTGTCCAATTTGGGTTTCTAACCAATCTTGTGCATCCAATTGGTGTTTTTGTGTCATTGGATGAACAATTAGGTCATTTTCGTCCTCCCTATGATAATTCTTGTCCAATTAGGGTTTTTAACCAATCTTGTGCATCCAATAGGTGTTTTGTGTCATTGGATGAACATTTAGGTCATTTTCGTCCTCCCTACACTTAATCTTGTCTAATTAGGGTTTTTAACCAATCTTGTGCATCCAATAGGTGTTTTGTTTCATTGGATGAATATTTAGGTCATTTTCGTCATCCCTACACTTAATCTTGTCTAATTAGGGTTTTTAACCAATCTTGTGCATCCAATAAGTGTTTTGTGTCATTGGATGAACATTTAGGTCATTTTCATCCTCCCTACACTTTATCTTGTCCAATTAGGGTTTTTAACCAATCTTGTGCATCCAATAGGTGTTTTGTATCATTGGACGAATATTTACGTCATTTTCGTCCTCCCTAAACTTAACCTTGTCCAATTAGGGTTTCTAACCAATCTTGTGCATCCAATAGGTGTGTTTGTGTCATTGGATGAACAATTAGGTCATTTTCGTCCTCCCTAGGATAATTCTTGTCCAATTAGGGTTTTTAACCAATCTTGTGCATCCAATAGGTGTTTTGTGTCATTGGATGAACATTTAGGTCATTTTCGTCCTCCCTACACTTAATCTTGTCCAATTAGGGTTTTTAACCAATCTTGTGCATCCAATAGATGTTTTGTGTCGTTGAATGAATATTTAGGTCATTTTCGTCATCCCTACACTTAATCTTGTCTAATTAGGGTTTTTAACCAATCTTGTGCATCCAATAAGTGTTTTGTGTCATTGGATGAACATTTAGGTCATTTTCGTCCTCCCTACACTTTATCTTGTCCAATTAGGGTTTCTAACCAATCTTGTGCATCCAATAGGTGTTTTGTATCATTGGACGAATATTTACGTCATTTTCATCCTCCGTAAACTTAACCTTGTCCAATTAGGGTTTCTAACCAATCTTGTGCATCCAATAGGTGTGTTTGTGTCATTGGATGAACAATTAGGTCATTTTCGTCCTCCCTAGGATAATTCTTATCCAATTAGGGTTTTTAACCAATCTTGTGCGTCCAATAGGTGTTTTGTGTCATTGGATGAACATTTAGGTCATTTTCGTCCTCCCTACACTTAATCTTGTCCAATTAGGGTTTTTAACCAATCTTGTGCATCCAATAGGTGTTTTGTTTCATTGGATGAATATTTAGGTCATTTTCGTCATCCCTACACTTAATCTTGTCTAATTAGGGTTTTTAACCAATCTTGTGCATCCAATAAGTGTTTTGTGTCATTGGATGAACATTTAGGTCATTTTCGTCCTCCCTACACTTTATCTTGTCCAATTAGGGTTTTTAACCAATCTTGTGCATCCAATAGGTGTTTTGTATCATTGGACGAATATTTAGGCCATTTTCGTCATCCCTACACTTAATCTTGTCTAATTAGGGTTTTTAACCAATCTTGTGCATCCAATACGTGTTTTGTGTCATTGGATGAACATTTAGGTCATTTTCGTCCTCACTACACTTTATCTTGTCCAATTAGGGTTTCTAACCAATCTTGTGCATCCAATAGGTGTTTTGTATCATTGGACGAATATTTACGTCATTTTCGTCCTCCCTAAACTTAACCTTGTCCAATTAGGGTTTCTAACCAATCTTGTGCATCCAATAGGTGTGTTTGTGTCATTGGATGAACAATTAGGTCATTTTCGTCCTCCCTAGGATAATTCTTGTCCAATTAGGGTTTTTAACCAATCTTGTGCATCCAATAGGTGTTTTGTGTCATTGGATGAACATTTAGGTCATTTTCGTCCTTCCTACACTTAATCTTGTCCAATTAGGGTTTTTAACCAAACTTGTGCAGCCAATAGGTGTTTTGTGTCATTGGATGAATATTTAGGTCATTTTCGTCATCCCTACACTTAATCTTGTCTAATTAGGGTTTTTATCCAATCTTGTGTATCCAATTGGTGTTTTTGTGTAATTGGATGAACAATTAGATCATTTTCGTCCTCCCTAGGATAATTCTTGTCCAATTAGGGTTTTTAACCAATCTTGTGCATCCAATAGGTGTTTTGTATCATTGGACGAATATTTACGTCATTTTCGTCCTCCCTAAACTTAACCTTGTCCAATTAGGGTTTCTATCCAATCTTGTGCATCCAAAAGGTGTGTTTGTGTCATTGAATGAACAATTAGGTCATTTTCGTCCTCCCTAGGCTAATTCTTGTTCAATTAGGGTTTTTAACCAATCTTGTGCATCCAATAGGTGTTTTGTGTCATTGGATGATCATTTAGGTCATTTTCGTCCTCCCTACACTTTATCTTGTCCAATTAGGGTTTCTAACAATTCTTGTGCATCCAATTGGTGTTTTTGTGTCATTGGAAGAACAATTAGGTCATTTTCGTCCTCCCTATGATAATTCTTGTCCAATTAGGGTTTTTAACCAATCTTGTGCATCCAATAGGTGTTTTGTGTCATTGGATGAACATTTAGGTCATTTTCGTCCTCCCTACACTTAATCTTGTCCAATTAGGGTTTTTAACCAATCTTGTGCATCCAATAGGTGTTTTGTGTCATTGAATGAATATTTAGGTCATTTTCGTCATCCCTACACTTAATCTTGTCTAATTAGGGTTTTTAACCAATCTTGTGCATCCAATAAGTGTTTTGTGTCATTGGATGAACATTTAGGTCATTTTCGTCCTCCCTACACTTTATCTTGTCCAATTAGGGTTTCTAACAATTCTTGTGCATCCAATTGGTGTTTTTGTATCATTGGATGAACAATTAGGTCATTTTCGTCCTCCCTATGATAATTCTTGTCCAATTAGGGTTTTTAACCAATCTTGTGCATCCAATAGGTGTTTTGTGTCATTGGATGAACATTTAGGTCATTTTCGTCCTCCCTACACTTAATCTTGTCCAATTAGGGTTTCTAACCAATCTTGTGCATCCAATAGGTGTTTTGTATCATTGGACGAATATTTACGTCATTTTCGTTCTCCCTACACTTAATCTTGTCCAATTTGGGTTTTTAACCAATCTTATGCATCCAATAGGTGTTTTGGGTCATTGGATGAACATTTAGGTCATTTTTGTCCTCCCTACACTTTATCTTGTCCAATTAGGGTTTCTGACAATTCTTCTGCATCCAATTGGTGTTTTTGTGTCATTGGATGAACAATTAGGTCATTTTCGTCCTCCCTATGATAATTCTTGTCCAATTAGGGTTTTTAACCAATCTTGTGCATCCAATAGGTGTTTTGTGTCATTGGATGAATATTTAGGTCATTTTCGTCATCCCTACACTTAATCTTGTCTAATTAGGGTTTTTAACCAATCTTGTGCATCCAATTTGTGTTTTTCTGTCATTGGATGAACAATTAGGTCATTTTCGTCTTCCCTAGGCTAATTCTTGTCGAATTAGGGTTTTTAACCAATCTTGTGCATCCAATAGGTGTTTTGTATCATTGGACGAATATTTACGTCATTTTAGTCCTCCCTAAACTTAACGTTGTCCAATTAGGGTTTCTAACCAATCTTGTGCATCCAATAGGTGTGTTTGTGTCATTGGATGAACAATTAGGTCATTTTCGTTCTCCCTAGGATAATTCTTGTCCAATTAGGGTTTTTAACCAATCTTGTGCATCCAATAGGTGTTTTGTGTCATTGGATGAACATTTAGGTCATTTTCGTCCTCCCTACACTTAATCTTGTCCAATTAGGGTTTCTAACCAATCTTGTGCATCCAATAGGTGTTTTGTATCATTGGACGAATATTTACATCATTTTCGTCCTCCCTAAACTTAACCTTGTCCAATTAGGGTTTCTAACCAATCTTGTGCATCCAATAGGTGTGTTTGTGTCATTGGATGAACAATTAGGTCATTTTCGTCCTCCCTAGGATAATTCTTGTCCAATTAGGGTTTTTAACCAATCTTGTGCATCCAATAGGTGTTTTGTGTCATTGGATGAACATTTAGGTCATTTTCGTCCTCCCTACACTTAATCTTGTCCAATTAGGGTTTTTAACCAATCTTGTGCATCCAATAGGTGTTTTGTGTCATTGGATGAATATTTAGGTCATTTTCATCATCCCTACACTTAACCTTGTCTAATTAGGGTTTTTAACCAATCTTGTGTATCCAATTCGTGTTTTAGTGTAATTGGATGAACAATTAGATCATTTTCGTCCTCCCTAGGATAATTCTTGTCCAATTAGGGTTTTTAACCAATCTTGTGCATCCAATAGGTGTTTTGTGTCATTGGATGAACATTTAGGTCATTTTCGTCCTCCCTACACTTAATCTTGTCCAATTAGGGTTTTTAACCAATCTTGTGCATCCAATAGGTGTTTTGTGTCATTGAATGAATATTTAGGTCATTTTCGTCCTCCCTACACTTAATCTTGTCCAATTAGGGTTTTTAACCAATCTTGTGCATCCAATAGGTGTTTTGTGTCATTGGATGAATATTTAGGTCATTTTCGTCCTCCCTACACTTTATCTTGTCCAATTAGGGTTTCTAACCAATCTTGTGCATCCAATAGGTGTTTTGTATCATTGGACGAATATTTACGTCATTTTCGTCCTCCCTAAACTTAACATTGTCCAATTAGGGTTTCTAACCAATCTTGTGCATCCAATAGGTGTGTTTGTGTCATTGGATGAACAATTAGGTCATTTTCGTCCTCCCTAGGATAATTCTTGTCCAATTAGGGTTTTTAACCAATCTTGTGCATCCAATAGGTGTTTTGTGTCATTGGATGAACATTTAGGTCATTTTCGTCCTCCCTACACTTAATCTTATCCAATTAGGGTTTTTAACCAATATTGTTCATCCAATAGGAGTTTTGTGTCATTGGCTGAATATTTAGGTCATTTTCGTCCTCCCTACAGTTTATCTTGTCCAATTAAGGTTTCTAACCAATCTTGTGCATCCAGTTGGTGTTTTTGTGTCATTGGATGAACAATTAGGTCATTTTCGTCCTCCCTAGGATAATTCTTGTCCAATTAGGGTTTTTAACCAATCTTGTGCATCTAATAGGTGTTTTGTGTCATTGGATGAACATTTAGGTCATTTTTATCCTCCCTACACTTAATCTTGTCCAATTAGGGTTTTTAACCAATCTTGTGCATCCAATAGGTGTTTTGTGTCATTGGATGATCATTTAGGTCATTTTCGTCCTCCCGACACTTTATCTTGTCAAATTACGGTTTCTAACCAATCTTGTGCATCCAGTTGGTGTTTTTGTGTAATTGGATGAACAATTAGGTCATTTTCGTCCTCCCTAGGATAATTCTTGTCCAATTAGGGTTTTTAACCAATCTTGTGCATCCAATAGGTGTTTTGTATCATTGGACGAATATTTAGGTCATTTTCGTCATCCCTACACTTAATCTTGTCTAATTAGGGTTTTTAACCAATCTTGTGCATCCAATAAGTGTTTTGTGTCATTGGATGAACATTTAGGTCATTTTCGTCCTCCCTACACTTTATCTTGTCCAATTAGGGTTTCGAACCAATCTTGTGCATCCAATAGGTGTTTTGTATCATTGGACGAATATTTACGTCATTTTCGTCCTCCCTAAACTTAACCTTGTCCAATTAGGGTTTCTATCCAATCTTGTGCATCCAATAGGTGTGTTTGTGTCATTGGATGAACATTTAGGTCATTTTCGTCCTCCCAACACTTTATCTTGTCAAATTACGGTTTCTAACCAATCTTGTGCATCCAGTTGGTGTTTTTGTGTAATTGGATGAACAATTAGGTCATTTTCGTCCTCCCTAGGATAATTCTTGTCCAATTAGGGTTTTTAACCAATCTTGTGCATCCAATAGGTGTTTTGTATCATTGGACGAATATTTAGGTCATTTTCGTCATCCCTACACTTAATCTTGTCTAATTAGGGTTTTTAACCAATCTTGTGCATCCAATAAGTGTTTTGTGTCATTGGATGAACATTTAGGTCATTTTCGTCCTCCCTACACTTTATCTTGTCCAATTATGGTTTTTAACCAATCTTGTGCATCCAATAGGTGTTTTGTGTCATTGGATGAATATTTAGGTCATTTTCGTCATCCCTACACTTAATCTTGTCCAATTAGGGTTTTTAACCAATCTTGTGCATCCAATAGGTGTGTTTGTGTCATTGGACGAATATTTACGTCATTTTCGTCCTCCCTAAACTTAACCTTGTCCAATTAGGGTTTCTATCCAATCTTGTGCATCCAATAGGTGTGTTTGTGTCATTGAATGAACAATTAGGTCATTTTCGTCCTCCCTAGGCTAATTCTTGTTCAATTAGGGTTTTTAACCAATCTTGTGCATCCAATAGGTGTTTTGTGTCATTGGATGATCATTTAGGTCATTTTCGTCCTCCCTACACTTTATCTTGTCCAATTAGGGTTTCTAACCATTCTTGTGCATCCAATTGGTGTTTTTGTGTCATTGGATGAACAATTAGGTCATTTTCGTCCTCCCTATGATAATTCTTGTCCAATTAGGGTTTTTAACCAATCTTGTGCATCCAATAGGTGTTTTGTGTCATTGGATGAACATTTAGGTCATTTTCGTCCTCCCTACACTTAATCTTGTCCAATTAGGGTTTTTAACCAATCTTGTGCATCCAATAGGTGTTTTGTGTCATTGGATGAATATTTAGGTCATTTTCGTCATCCCTACGCTTAATCTTTTCTAATTAGGGTTTTTAACCAATCTTGTGCATCCGATAAGTGTTTTGTGTCATTGGATGAACATTTAGGTCATTTTCGTCCTCCCTACACTTTATCTTGTCCAATTAGGGTTTCTAACCAATCTTGTGCATCCAATAGGTGTTTTGTATCAATGGACGAATATTTACGTCATTTTCGTCCTCCCTAAACTTAACCTTGTCCAATTAGGGTTTCTAACCAATCTTGTGCATCCAATAGGTGTTTTGTATCAATGGACGAATATTTACGTCATTTTCGTCCTCCCTAAACTTAACCTTGTCCAATTAGGGTTTCTAACCAATCTTGTGCATCCAATAGGTGTGTTTGTGTCATTGGATGAACAATTAGGTCATTTTCGTCCTCCCTAGGATAATTCTTGTCCAATTAGGGTTTTTAACCAATCTTGTGCATCCAATAGGTGTTTTGTGTCATTGGATGAACATTTAGGTCATTTTCGTCCTTCCTACACTTAATCTTGTCCAATTAGGGTTTTTAACCAAACTTGTGCATCCAATAGGTGTTTTGTGTCATTGGATGAATATTTAGGTCATTTTCGTCATCCCTACACTTAATTTTGTCTAATTAGGGTTTTTAACCAATCTTGTGTATCCAATTGGTGTTTTTGTGTAATTGGATGAACAATTAGATCATTTTCGTCCTCCCTAGGATAATTCTTGTCCAATTAGGGTTTTTAACCAATCTTGTGCATCCAATAGGTGTTTTGTGTCATTGGACGAATATTTACGTCATTTTCGTTCTCCCTACACTTAATCTTGTCCAATTTGGGTTTTTAACCAATCTTATGCATCCAATAGGTGTTTTGGGTCATTGGATGAACATTTAGGTCATTTTCGTCCTCCCTACATTTTATCTTGTCCAATTAGGGTTTCTAACAATTCTTCTGCATCCAATTGGTGTTTTTGTGTCATTGGATGAACAATTAGGTCATTTTCGTCCTCCCTATGATAATTCTTGTCCAATTAGGGTTTTTAACCAATCTTGTGCATCCAATAGGTGTTTTGTGTCATTGGACGAACATTTTAGGTCATTTTCGTCCTCCCTACACTTTATCTTTTCCAATTAGGGTTTCTAACCAATCTTGTGCATCCAATTGGTGTTTTTGTGTCATTGGATGAACAATTAGGTCATTTTCGTCCTCCCTATGATAATTCTTGTCCAATTCGGGTTTTTAACCAATCTTGTGCATCCAATAGGTGTTTTGTGTCATTGGATGAACATTTAGGTCATTTTCGTCCTCCCTACACTTAATCTTGTTCAATTAGGGTTTTTAACCAATCTTGTGCATCCAATTGGTGTTTTTGTGTCATTGGATGAACAATTAGGTCATTTTCGTCCTCCCTATGATAATTCTTGTCCAATTAGGGTTTTTAACCAATCTTGTGCTTCCAATAGGTGTTTTGTGTCATTGGGTGAACATTTAGGTCATTTTCGTCCTCCCTACACTTAATCTTGTCCAATTAGGGTTTTTAACCAATCTTGTGCATCCAATAGGTGTTTTGTGTCATTGAATGAATATTTAGGTCATTTTCGTCATCCCTACACTTAATCTTGTCTAATTAGGGTTTTTAACCAATCTTGTGCATCCAATAGGTGTTTTGTGTCATTGGATGATCATTTAGGTCATTTTCGTCCTCCCTACACTTTATCTTGTCCAATTAGGGTTTCTAACAATTCTTGTGCATCCAATTGGTGTTTTTGTGTCATTGGATGAACAATTAGGTCATTTTCGTCCTCCCTATGATAATTCTTGTCCAATTAGGGTTTTTAACCAATCTTGTGCATCCAATAGGTGTTTTGTGTCATTGGATGAACATTTAGGTCATTTTCGTCCTCCCTACACTTAATCTTGTCCAATTAGGGTTTTTAACCAATCTTGTGCATCCAATAGGTGTTTTGTGTCATTGAATAAATATTTAGGTCATTTTCGTCATCCCTACACTTAATCTTGTCTAATTAGGGTTTTTAACCAATCTTGTGCATCCAATAAGTGTTTTGTGTCATTGGATGAACATTTAGGTCATTTTCGTCCTCCGTACACTTTATCTTGTCCAATTATGGTTTTTAACCAATCTTGTGCATCCAATAGGTGTTTTGTGTCATTGGATGAATATTTAGGTCATTTTCGTCATCCCTACACTTAATCTTGTCCAATTAGGGTTTTTAACCAATCTTGTGCATCCAATAGGTGTTTTGTATCATTGGACGAATATTTACGTCATTTTCGTCCTCCCTAAACTTAACCTTGTCAAATTAGGGTTTCTATCCAATCTTGTGCATCCAATAGGTGTGTTTGTGTCATTGAATGAACAATTAGGTCATTTTCGTCCTCCCTAGGCTAATTCTTGTCCAATTAGGGTTTTTAACCAATCTTGTGCATCCAATAGGTGTTTTGTGTCATTGGATGATCATTTAGGTCATTTTCGTCCTCCCTACACTTTATCTTGTCCAATTAGGGTTTCTAACAATTCTTGTGCATCCAATTGGTGTTTTTGTGTCATTGGATGAACAATTATGTCATTTTCGTCCTCCCTATGATAATTCTTGTCCAATTAGGGTTTTTAACCAATCTTGTGCATCCAATAGGTGTTTTGTGTCATTGGATGAACATTTAGGTCATTTTCGTCCTCCCTACACTTAATCTTGTCCAATTAGGGTTTTTAACCAATCTTGTGCATCCAATAGGTGTTTTGTGTCATTGAATGAATATTTAGGTCATTTTCGTCATCCCTACACTTAATCTTGTCTAATTAGGGTTTTTAACCAATCTTGTGCATCCAATAAGTGTTTTGTGTCATTGGATGAACATTTAGGTCATTTTCGTCCTCCGTACACTTTATCTTGTCCAATTATGGTTTTTAACCAATCTTGTGCATCCAATAGGTGTTTTGTGTCATTGGATGAATATTTAGGTCATTTTCGTCATCGCTACACTTAATCTTGTCCAATTAGGGTTTTTAACCAATCTTGTGCATCCAATAGGTGTTTTTTTATCATTGGACGAATATTTACGTCATTTTCGTCCTCCCTAAACATAACATTGTCCAATTAGGGTTTCTATCCAATCTTGTGCATCCAATAGGTGTGTTTGTGTCATTGAATGAACAATTAGGTCATTTTCGTCCTCCCTAGGCTAATTCTTGTCCAATTAGGGTTTTTAACCAATCTTGTGCATCCAATAGGTGTTTTGTGTCATTGGATGATCATTTAGGTCATTTTCGTCCTCCCTACACTTTATCTTGTCCAATTAGGGTTTCTAACAATTCTTGTGCATCCAATTGGTGTTTTTGTGTCATTGGATGAACAATTAGGTCATTTTCGTCCTCCCTATGATAATTCTTGTCCAATTAGGGTTTTTAACCAATCTTGTGCATCGAATAGGTGTTTTGTGTCATTGGATGAACATTTAGGTCATTTTCGTCCTCCCTACACTTAATCTTGTCCAATTAGGGTTTTTAACCAATCTTGTGCATCCAATAGGTGTTTTGTGTCATTGAATGAATATTTAGGTCATTTTCGTCATCCCTACACTTAATCTTGTCTAATTAGGGTTTTTAACCAATCTTGTGCATCCAATAAGTGTTTTGTGTCATTGGATGAACATTTAGGTCATTTTCGTCCTCCCTACACTTTATCTTGTCCAATTAGGGTTTCTAACAATTCTTCTGCATCCAATTGGTGTTTTTGTGTCATTGGATGAACAATTAGGTCATTTTCGTCCTCCCTATGATAATGCTTGTCCAATTAGGGTTTTTAACCAATCTTGTGCATCCAATAGGTGTTTTGTGTCATTGGATGAACATTTAGGTCATTTTCGTCCTCCCTACACTTAATCTTGTCCAATTAGGGTTTTTAACCAATCTTGTGCATCCAATAGGTGTTTTGTGTCATTGAATGAATATTTAGGTCATTTTCGTCATCCCTACACTTAATCTTGTCTAATTAGGGTTTTTAACCAATCTTGTGCATCCAATAAGTGTTTTGTGTCATTGGATGAACATTTAGGTCATTTTCGTCCTCCCTACACTTTATCTTGTCCAATTAGGGTTTCTAACAATTCTTGTGCATCCAATTGGTGTTTTTGTATCATTGGATGAACAATTAGGTCATTTTCGTCCTCCCTATGATAATTCTTGTCCAATTAGGGTTTTTAACCAATCTTGTGCATCCAATAGGTGTTTTGTGTCATTGGATGAACATTTAGGTCATTTTCGTCCTCCCTACACTTAATCTTGTCCAATTAGGGTTTTTAACCAATCTTGTGCATCCAATAGGTGTTTTGTGTCATTGGACGAATATTTAGGTCATTTTCGTCATCCCTACACTTAATCTCTTCTAATTAGGGTTTTTAACCAATCTTGTGCATCCGATAAGTGTTTTGTGTCATTGGATGAACATTTAGGTCATTTTCGTCCTCCCTACACTTTATCTTATCCAATTAGGGTTTCTATACAATCTTGTGCAACCAATAGGAGTTTTGTGTCATTGGATTAACACTTAGGTCTTTTTCGTCCTCCCTAGGCTAATTCTTATCCAATTAGGGTTTTTAACCAATCTTGTGCATCCAATAGTTGTGTTTGTGTCGTTGGATCAACATTTAGGTCATTTCCGTCCTCCCAACACTTAATCTTGTCCAATTAGGTTTTTTAACCAATCTTGTGCATCCAATAGGTGTTTTGTGTCATTGGATGAACATTTAGGTCATTTTCGTCGTCCCTACACTTTATCTTATCCAATTAGGGTTTCTAACCAATCTTGTGCATCCAATTGGTGTTTTTGTGTCATTGGATGAACAATTAGGTCATTTTCGTCCTCCCTAGGATAATTCTTGTCCAATTAGGGTTTCTAACCAATCTTGTGCATCCAATAGGTGTTTTGGGTCATTGGATGAACATTTAGGTCATTTTCGTCCTCCCTACACTTTATCTTGTCCAATTAGGGTTTCTAACAATTCTTGTGCATCCAATTGGTGTTTTTGTGTCATTGGATGAACAATTAGGTCATTTTCGTCCTCCCTATGATAATTCATGTCCAATTAGAGTTTTTAACCAATCTTGTGCATCCAATAGGTGTTTTGTGTCATTGGATGAACATTTAGGTCATTTTCGTCCTCCCTACACTTAATCTTGTCCAATTAGGGTTTTTAACCAATCTTGTGCATCCAATAGGTGTTTTGTGTCATTGGATGAACACTTAGGTCATTTTCGTCCTCCCTACACTTTATCTTGTCCAATTAGGGTTTCTAACCAATCTTGTGCATCGAATTGGTGTTTTTGTGTCATTGGATGAACAATTAGGTCATTTTCGTCCTCCCTATGATAATTCTTGTCCAATTAGGGTTTTTAACCAATCTTGTGCATCCAATAGGTGTTTTGTGTCATTGGATGAACATTTAGGTCATTTTCGTCCTCCCTACACTTTATCTTGTCCAATTAGGGTTTCTAACTAATCTTGTGCATCCAATAGGTGTTTTGTATCATTGGACGAATATTTACGTCATTTTCGTCCTCCCTAAACTTAACCTTGTCCAATTAGGGTTTCTAACCAATCTTGTGCATCCAATAGGTGTGTTTGTGTCATTGGATGAACAATTAGGTCATTTTCGTCCTCCCTAGGATAATTCTTGTCCAATTAGGGTTTTTAACCAATCTTGTGCATCCAATAGGTGTTTTGTGTCATTGGATGAACATTTAGGTCATTTTCGTCCTTCCTACACTTAATCTTGTCCAATTAGGGTTTTTAACCAAACTTGTGCAGCCAATAGGTGTTTTGTGTCATTGGATGAATATTTAGGTCATTTTCGTCATCCCTACACTTAATCTTGTCTAATTAGGGTTTTTATCCAATCTTGTGTATCCAATTGGTGTTTTTGTGTAATTGGATGAACAATTAGATCATTTTCGTCCTCCCTAGGATAATTCTTGTCCAATTAGGGTTTTTAACCAATCTTGTGCATCCAATAGGTGTTTTGTATCATTGGACGAATATTTACGTCATTTTCGTCCTCCCTAAACTTAACCTTGTCCAATTAGGGTTTCTATCCAATCTTGTGCATCCAATAGGTGTGTTTGTGTCATTGGATGAACAATTAGGTCATTTTCGTCCTCCCTAGGATAATTCTTGTCCAATTAGGGTTTTTAACCAAACTTGTGCATCCAATAGGTGTTTTGTGTCATTGGATGAATATTTAGGTCATTTTCGTCATCCCTACACTTAATCTTGTCTAATTAGGGTTTTTAACCAATCTCGTGTATCCAATTGGTGTTTTTGTGTAATTGGATGAACAATTAGATCATTTTCGTCCTCCCTAGGATAATTCTTGTCCAATTAGGGTTTTTAACCAATCTTGTGCATCCAATAGGTGTTTTGTATCATTGGACGAATATTTACGTCATTTTCGTCCTCCCTAAACTTAACCTTGTCCAATTAGGGTTTCTATCCAATCTTGTGCATCCAATAGGTGTGTTTGTGTCATTGAATGAACAATTAGGTCATTTTCGTCCTCCCTAGGCTAATTCTTGTTCAATTAGGGTTTTTAACCAATCTTGTGCATCCAATAGGTGTTTTGTGTCATTGGATGATCATTTAGGTCATTTTCGTCCTCCCTACACTTTATCTTGTCCAATTATGGTTTTTAACCAATCTTGTGCATCCAATAGGTGTTTTGTGTCATTGGATGAATATTTAGGTCATTTTCGTCATCCCTACACTTAATCTTGTCCAATTAGGGTTTTTAACCAATCTTGTGCATCCAATAGGTGTTTTGTATCATTGGACGAATATTTACGTCATTTTCGTCCTCCCTAAACTTAACCTTGTCCAATTAGGGTTTCTATCCAATCTTGTGCATCCAATAGGTGTGTTTGTGTCATTGAATGAACAATTAGGTCATTTTCGTCCTCCCTAGGCTAATTCTTGTCCAATTAGGGTTTTTAACCAATCTTGTGCATCCAATAGGTGTTTTGTGTCATTGCATGATCATTTAGGCCATTTTCGTCCTCCCTACACTTTATCTTGTCCAATTAGGGTTTCTAACAATTCTTGTGCATCCAATTGGTGTTTTTGTGTCATTGGATGAACAATTAGGTCATTTTCGTCCTCCCTATGATAATTCTTGTCCAATTAGGGTTTTTAACCAATCTTGTGCATCCAATAGGTGTTTTGTGTCATTGGATGAACATTTAGGTCATTTTCGTCCTCCCTACACTTAATCCTGTCCAATTAGGGTTTTTAACCAATCTTGTGCATCCAATAGGTGTTTTGTGTCATTGAATGAATATTTAGGTCATTTTCGTCATCCCTACACTTAATCTTGTCTAATTAGGGTTTTTAACCAATCTTGTGCATCCAATAAGTGTTTTGTGTCATTGGATGAACATTTAGGTCATTTTCGTCCTCCCTCCACTTTATCTTGTCCAATTATGGTTTTTAACCAATCTTGTGCATCCAATAGGTGTTTTGTGTCATTGGATGAATATTTAGGTCATTTTCGTCATCCCTACACTTAATCTTGTCCAATTAGGGTTTTTAACCAATCTTGTGCATCCAATAGGTGTTTTGTATCATTGGACGAATATTTACGTCATTTTCGTCCTCCCTAAACTTAACCTTGTCAAATTAGGGTTTCTATCTAATCTTGTGCATCCAATAGGTGTGTTTGTGTCATTGAATGAACAATTAGGTCATTTTCGTCCTCCCTAGGCTAATTCTTGTCCAATTAGGGTTTTTAACCAATCTTGTGCATCCAATAGGTGTTTTGTGTCATTGGATGATCATTTAGGTCATTTTCGTCCTCCCTACACTTTATCTTGTCCAATTAGGGTTTCTAACAATTCTCGTGCATCCAATTGGTGTTTTTGTGTCATTGGATGAGCAATTAGGTCATTTTCGTCCTCCCTATGATAATTCTTGTCCAATTAGGGTTTTTAACCAATCTTGTGCATCCAATAGGTGTTTTGTGTCATTGGATGAACATTTAGGTCATTTTCGTCCTCCCTACACTTAATCTTGTCCAATTAGGGTTTTTAACCAATCTTGTGCATCCAATAGGTGTTTTGTGTCATTGAATGAATATTTAGGTCATTTTCGTCATCCCTACACTTAATCTTGTCTAATTAGGGTTTTTAACCAATCTTGTGCATCCAATAAGTGTTTTGTGTCATTGGATGAACATTTAGGTCATTTTCGTCCTCCGTACACTTTATCTTGTCCAATTATGGTTTTTAACCAATCTTGTGCATCCAATAGGTGTTTTGTGTCATTGGATGAATATTTAGGTCATTTTCGTCATCCCTACACTTAATCTTGTCCAATTAGGGTTTTTAACCAATCTTGTGCATCCAATAGGTGTTTTGTATCATTGGACGAATATTTACGTCATTTTCATCCTCCCTAAACATAACATTGTCCAATTAGGGTTTCTATCCAATCTTGTGCATCCAATAGGTGTGTTTGTGTCATTGAATGAACAATTAGGTCATTTTCGTCCTCCCTAGGCTAATTCTTGTCCAATTAGGGTTTTTAACCAATCTTGTGCATCCAATAGGTGTTTTGTGTCATTGGATGATCATTTAGGTCATTTTCGTCCTCCCTACACTTTATCTTGTCCAATTAGGGTTTCTAACAATTCTTGTGCATCCAATTGGTGTTTTTGTGTCATTGGATGAACAATTAGGTCATTTTCGTCCTCCCTATGATAATTCTTGTCCAATTAGGGTTTTTAACCAATCTTGTGCATCGAATAGGTGTTTTGTGTCATTGGATGAACATTTAGGTCATTTTCGTCCTCCCTACACTTAATCTTGTCCAATTAGGGTTTTTAACCAATCTTGTGCATCCAATAGGTGTTTTGTGTCATTGAATGAATATTTAGGTCATTTTCGTCATCCCTACACTTAATCTTGTCTAATTAGGGTTTTTAACCAATCTTGTGCATCCAATAAGTGTTTTGTGTCATTGGATGAACATTTAGGTCATTTTCGTCCTCCCTACACTTTATCTTGTCCAATTAGGGTTTCTAACAATTCTTCTGCATCCAATTGGTGTTTTTGTGTCATTGGATGAACAATTAGGTCATTTTCGTCCTCCCTATGATAATGCTTGTCCAATTAGGGTTTTTAACCAATCTTGTGCATCCAATAGGTGTTTTGTGTCATTGGATGAACATTTAGGTCATTTTCGTCCTCCCTACACTTAATCTTGTCCAATTAGGGTTTTTAACCAATCTTGTGCATCCAATAGGTGTTTTGTGTCATTGAATGAATATTTAGGTCATTTTCGTCATCCCTACACTTAATCTTGTCTAATTAGGGTTTTTAACCAATCTTGTGCATCCAATAAGTGTTTTGTGTCATTGGATGAACATTTAGGTCATTTTCGTCCTCCCTACACTTTATCTTGTCCAATTAGGGTTTCTAACAATTCTTGTGCATCCAATTGGTGTTTTTGTATCATTGGATGAACAATTAGGTCATTTTCGTCCTCCCTATGATAATTCTTGTCCAATTAGGGTTTTTAACCAATCTTGTGCATCCAATAGGTGTTTTGTGTCATTGGATGAACATTTAGGTCATTTTCGTCCTCCCTACACTTAATCTTGTCCAATTAGGGTTTCTAACCAATCTTGTGCATCCAATAGGTGTTTTGTATCATTGGACGAATATTTACGTCATTTTCGTTCTCCCTACACTTAATCTTGTCCAATTTGGGTTTTTAACCAATCTTATGCATCCAATAGGTGTTTTGGGTCATTGGATGAACATTTAGGTCTTTTTCGTCCTCCCTACACTTTATCTTGTCCAATTAGGGTTTCTAACAATTCTTGTGCATCCAATTGGTGTTTTTGTGTCATTGGATGAACAATTAGGTCATTTTCGTCCTCCCTATGATAATTCTTGTCCAATTAGGGTTTTTAACCAATCTTGTGCATCCAATAGGTGTTTTGTGTCATTGGATGAACATTTAGGTCATTTTCGTCCTCCCTATACTTAATCTTGTCCAATTAGGGTTTTTAACCAATCTTGTGCATCCAACGGGTGTTTTTGTGTCATTGGATGAACAATTAGGTCATTTTCGTCCTCCCTAGGCTAAATCTTGTCCGAATAGGGTTTTTAACCAATCTTGTGCATCCAATATGGGTTTTGTGTCATTGGATGATCATTTAGGTCATTTTCGTGCTCCCTACACTTAATGTTGTCCAATTAGGGTTTTTAACCAATCTTGTGCATCCAATAGGTGTTTTGTGTCATTAGATGAATATTTAGGTCATTTTCGTCCTCCCTACACTTAATCTTGTCCAATTAGGGTGTTTAACCAATCTGGTGCATCCAATAGGTGTCTTGTGTCATTGGATGAACATTTAGGTCATTTTCGCTCTCCCTACACTTTATCTTGTCCAATTAGGGTTTCTAACCAATCTTGTGCATCCAATTGGTGTTTTTGTGTCATTGGATGAACAATTAGGTCATTTTCGTCCTCCCTATGATAATTCTTGTCCAATTAGGGTTTTTAACCAATCTTGTGCATCCAATAGGTGTTTTGTGTCATTGGATGAACATTTAGGTTATTTTCGTCCTCCCTACACTTAATCTTGTTCAATTAGGGCTTCTAACCAATCTTGTGCATCCGATAGGTGTTTTTGTGTCATTGGATGAACAATTAGGTCATTTTCGTCCTCCCTAGGCTAATTCTTGTCCAATTAGGGTTTTTAACCAATCTTGTGCATCCAATAGGTGTTTTGTGTCATTGGATGAACATTTAGGTCATTTTCGTCCTCCCTACCCTTAATCTTGTCCAATTAGGGTTTTTAACCAATCTTGTGCATCCAATAGGTGTTTTGTGTCATTGGATGAACATTTAGGTCATTTTCGTCCTCCCTAGGCTAATTCTTATCCAATTAAGGTTTTTAACCAATCTTGTGCATCCAATAGGTGTGTTTGTGTCATTGGATGAACAATTAGGTCATTTTTGTCTTCCCTAGGCTAATTCTTATCGAATTAGGGTTTTTAACCAATCTTGTGCATCCAATAGGTGTTTTGTATCATTGGACGAATATTTACGTCATTTTCGTCCTCCCTAAACTTAACCTTGTCCAATTAGGGTTTCTAACCAATCTTGTGCATCCAATAGGTGTGTTTGTGTCATTGGATGAACAATTAGGTCATTTTCGTCCTCCCTAGGATAATTCTTGTCCAATTAGGGTTTTTAACCAATCTTGTGCATCCAATAGGTGTTTTGTGTCATTGGATGAACATTTAGGTCATTTTCGTCCTCCCTACACTTAATCTTGTCCAATTAGGGTTTTTAACCAATCTTGTGCAACCAATAGGTGTTTTGTGTCATTGGATGAACATTTAGGTCATTTTCGTCCTCCCTAGGCTAATTCTTATCCAATTAGGGTTTTTAACCAATCTTGTGCATCCAATAGGTGTGTTTGTGTCATTGGATGAACAATTAGGTCATTTTCGTCTTCCCTAGGCTAATTCTTGTCGAATTAGGGTTTTTAACCAATCTTGTGCATCCAATAGGTGTTTTGTATCAATGGACGAATATTTACATCATTTTCGTCCTCCCTAAACTTAACCTTGTCCAAATAGGGTTTCTAACCAATCTTGTGCATCCAATAGGTGTGTTTGTGTCATTGGATGAACAATTAGGTCATTTTCGTTCTCCCTAGGATAATTCTTGTCCAATTAGGGTTTTTAACCAATCTTGTGCATCCAATAGGTGTTTTGTGTCATTGGATGAACATTTAGGTCATTTTCGTCCTCCCTACACTTAATCTTGTCCAATTAGGGTTTTTAACCAATCTTGTGCAACCAATAGGTGTTTTGTGTCATTGGATGAACATTTAGGTCATTTTCGTCCTTCCTAGGCTAATTCTTATCCAATTAGGGTTTTTAACCAATCTTGTGCATCCAATAGGTGTTTTGTATCATTGGACGAATATTTACGTCATTTTCGTCCTCCCTAAACTTAACCTTGTCCAATTAGGGTTTCTAACCAATCTTGTGCATCCAATAGGTGTGTTTGTGTCATTGGATGAACAATTAGGTCATTTTCGTCCTCCCTAGGATAATTCTTGTCCAATTAGGGTTTTTAACCAATCTTGTGCATCCAATAGGTGTTTTGTGTCATTGGATGAACATTTAGGTCATTTTCGTCCTTCCTACACTTAATCTTGTCCAATTAGGGTTTTTAACCAAACTTGTGCAGCCAATAGGTGTTTTGTGTCATTGGATGAATATTTAGGTCATTTTCGTCATCCCTACACTTAATCTTGTCTAATTAGGGTTTTTATCCAATCTTGTGTATCCAATTGGTGTTTTTGTGTAATTGGATGAACAATTAGATCATTTTCGTCCTCCCTAGGATAATTCTTGTCCAATTAGGGTTTTTAACCAATCTTGTGCATCCAATAGGTGTTTTGTATCATTGGACGAATATTTACGTCATTTTCGTCCTCCCTAAACTTAACCTTGTCCAATTAGGGTTTCTATCCAATCTTGTGCATCCAATAGGTGTGTTTGTGTCATTGGATGAACAATTAGGTCATTTTCGTCCTCCCTAGGCTAATTTTTTGTCCAATTAGGATTTTTAACCAATCTTGTGCATCCAATAGGTGTTTTGTGTCATTGGATGATCATTTAGGTAATTTTCGTCCTCCCGACACTTTATCTTGTCAAATTACGGTTTCTAACCAATCTTGTGCATCCAGTTGGTGTTTTTGTGTAATTGGATGAACAATTAGGTCATTTTCGTCCTCCCTAGGATAATTCTTGTCCAATTAGGGTTTTTAACCAATCTTGTGCATCCAATAGGTGTTTTGTATCATTGGACGAATATTTACGTCATTTTCGTCCTCCCTAAACTTAACCTTGTCCAATTAGGGTTTCTAACCAATCTTGTGCATCCAATAGGTGTTTTGTGTCATTGGATGAACATTTAGGTCATTTTCGTCCTCCCTACACTTAATCTTGTCCAATTAGGGTTTCTAACCAATCTTGTGCATCCAATAGGTGTTTTGTATCATTGGACGAATATTTACGTCATTTTCGTCCTCCCTAAACTTAACCTTGTCCAATTAGGGTTTCTATCCAATCTTGTGCATCCAATAGGTGTGTTTGTGTCATTGGATGAACAATTAGGTCATTTTCGTCCTCCCTATGCTAATTCTTGTCCAATTAGGGTTTTTAACCAATCTTGTGCATCCAATAGGTGTTTTGTGTCATTGGATGATCATTTAGGTCATTTTCGTCCTCCCTACACTTTATCTTGTCCAATTAGGGTTTCTAACAATTCTTGTGCATCCAATTGGTGTTTTTGTGTCATTGGATGAACAATTAGGTCATTTTCGTCATCCCTATGATAATTCTTGTCCAATTAGGGTTTTTAACCAATCTTGTGGATCCAATAGGTGTTTTGTGTCATTGGATGAACATTTAGGTCATTTTCGTCCTCCCTACACTTTATCTTGTCCAATTAGGGTTTCTAACCAATCTTGTGCATCCAATAGGTGTTTTGTATCATTGGACGAATATTTACGTCATTTTCGTCTTCCCTAAACTTAACCTTGTCCAATTAGGGTTTCTAACCAATCTTGTGCATCCAATAGGTGTGTTTGTGTCATTGGATGAACAATTAGGTCATTTTCGTCTTCCCTAGGATAATTCTTGTCCAATTAGGGTTTTTAACCAATCTTGTGCATCCAATAGGTGTTTTGTGTCATTGGATGAACATTTAGGTCATTTTCGTCCTCCCTACACTTAATCTTGTCCAATTAGGGTTTTTAACCAATCTTGTGCATCCAATAGGTGTTTTGTGTCATTGGATGAATATTTAGGTCATTTTCGTCATCCCTACACTTAACCTTGTCTAATTAGGGTTTTTAACCAATCTTGTGTATCCAATTGGTGTTTTTGTGTAATTGGATGAACAATTAGATCATTTTCGTCCTCCATAGGATAATTCTTGTCTAATTAGGCTTTTTAACCAATCTTGTGCATCCAATAGGTGTTTTGTGTCATTGGATGAACATTTAGGTCATTTTCGTCCTCCCTACACTTAATCTTGTCCAATTAGGGTTTTTAACCAATCTTGTGCATCCAATAGGTGTTTTGTGTCATTGAATGAATATTTAGGTCATTTTCGTCATCCCTACACTTAATCTTGTCTAATTAGGGTTTTTAACCAATCTTGTGCATCCAATAAGTGTTTTGTGTCATTGGATGAACATTTAGGTCATTTTCGTCCTCCCTACACTTTATCTTGTCCAATTATGGTTTTTAACCAATCTTGTACATCCAATAGGTGTTTTGTGTCATTGGATGAATATTTAGGACATTTTCGTCATCCCTACACTTAATCTTGTCCAATTAGGGTTTTTAACCAATCTTGTGCATCCAATAGGTGTGTTTGTGTCATTGGACGAATATTTACGTCATTTTCGTCCTCCCTAAACTTAACCTTGTCCAATTAGGGTTTCTATCCAATCTTGTGCATCCAATAGGTGTGTTTGTGTCATTGAATGAACAATTAGGTCATTTTCGTCCTCCCTAGGCTAATTCTTGTTCAATTAGGGTTTTTAACCAATCTTGTGCATCCAATAGGTGTTTTGTGTCATTGGATGATCATTTAGGTCATTTTCGTCCTCCCTACACTTTATCTTGTCCAATTA
>JBBPBS010000147.1:1185-46158 GCA_037974835.1 Cicer judaicum
TTATTCTTGTCCAATTAAGGTTTTTAACCAATCCTGTGCATCCAATAGGTGTTTTGTGTCATTGGATGAATATTTAGGTCATCTTCGTCCTCCCTACACTTAATCTTGTCCAATTACGGTTTCTAACCAATCTTGTTCATCCAATAGGTGTTTTTGTGTCATTGGATGAATATTTAGATCATTTTCGCCCTACCTACACGTAATCTTGTCCAATTAAGGTTTTTAACCAATCTAGTGCATCCAATAGGTGTTTTTGTGTCATTGGATGAATATTTAGGTCATTTTCTACCTCCCTACACTTAATCTTGTCCAATTAGGGTTTTTAACCAATCTTGTGCATCCAATAGGTGTTGTGTCATTTGATGAACATTTAGGTCATTTTTGTCCTCCCTACACTTTATCTTGTCCAATTCGGGTTTCTAACCAATCTTGTGCATCCAATAGTTGTGTTTATGTCATTGGATGAACATTTAGGTCATTTTCATCATCCCTAGGCTTATGCTTGTCCAATTAGGGTTTCTAACCAATCTTGTGCATCCAATAGGTGTTTTTGTGTCATTGGAGGAACAATTAGGTCATTTTCATCATCCGTAGGCTAATTCTTGTCCAATTAGGGTTTTTAACTAATCTTGTGCATCCAATAGTTGTGTTTGTTTCATTGGATGAACAATTTGGTCATTTTCGACCTCCCTAAACATAATCTTGTCCAATTAGGGTTTCTAACCTATCTTGTGCATCCAATAGGTGTTTTTGTGTCATTGGATGAACAATTATATCATTTGCGTCCTCCCTACGCTAATTCTTGTCCAATTAGGGTTTTTAACCAACCTTGTGCATCCAATAGGTGTTTTTGTGTCATTGGATGAACAATTAGGTCATTTTCATCATCCGTAGGCTAATTCTTGTCCAATTATGGTTTTTAACCAATCTTGTGCATCCAATAGTTGTGTTTGTGTCATTGGATGAACAATTAGGTCATTTTTGACCTCCCTAAACTTAATCTTGTCCAATTAGGGTTTCTAACCAATCATGTGCATCCAATAGTTGTGTTTGTGTCATTGGATGAACAATTAGGTCATTTTTGACCTCCCTAAACTTAATCTTGTCCAATTAGGGTTTCTAACCAACCTTGTGCATCCAATAGGTGTTTTTGTGTCATTGGATGAACAATTAGGTCCTTTTTGACCTCCCTAGGCTTATTCTTGTCCAATTAAGGTTTTTAACCAATCCTGTGCATCCAATAGGTGTTTTTGTGTCATTGGATGAACAATTAGGTCATTTTTGACCTCCCTAGGCTTATTCTTGTCCAATTAAGGTTTTTAACCAAGCTTGTCCATCCAATAGGTGTTTTGTGTCATTGGATGAACAATTAATTCATTTTCATCATCCGTAGGCTAATTCTTGTCCAATTAGGGTTTTTAACCAATCTTGTGCATCCAATAGTTGTGTTTGTGTCATTGGATGAACAATAGGTCATTTTCGACCTCCCTAAACTTAATCTTGTCCAATTAGGGTTTCTAACCAATCATGTGCATCCAATAGTTGTGTTTGTGTCATTGGATGAACAATTAGGTCATTTTTGACCTCCCTAAACTTAATCTTGTCCAATTAGGGTTTCTAACCAACCTTGTGCATCCAATAGATGTTTTTGTGTCATTGGATTAACAATTAGGTCTTTTTTTACCTCCCTAGGCTTATTCTTGTCCAATTAAGGTTTTTAACCAAGCTTGTGCATCCAATAGGTGTTTTGTCTCATTGGATGAAAAATTAGATCATTTTCATCATCCGTAGGCTAATTCTTGTCCAATTAGGGTTTTTAACCAATCTTGTGCCTCCAATAGTTGTGTTTGTGTCATTGGATGAACAATTAGGTCATTTTCGACCTCCCTAAACTTAATCTTGTCCAATTAGGGTTTCTAACCAATCATGTGCATCCAATACTTGTGTTTGTGTTACTGGATGAACAATTAGGTCATTTTTGACCTCCCTAAACTTAATCTTGTCCAACTAGGATTTCTAACCAACCTTGTGCATCCAATAGGTGTTTTTGTGTCATTGGATGAACAATTAGGTCATTTTAATCATCCGTAGGCTAATTCTTGTCCAATTAGGGTTTTTAACCAATCTTGTGCATACAATAGTTGTGTTTGTGTCATTGGATGAACAATTAGGTCATTTTCGACCTCCCTAAACTTAATCTTGTCCAATTAGGGTTTCTAACCAATCATATGCATCCAATAGTTGTGTTTGTGTCATTGGATGAACAATTAGGTCATTTTTGACCTCCCTAAACTTAACCTTGTCCAATTAGGGTTTCTAACCAACCTTGTGCATCCAATAGGTGTTTTTGTGTCATTGGATGAACAATTAGGTCATTTTTGACCTCCCTAGGCTTATTCTTGTCCAATTAAGGTTTTTAACCAAGCTTGTGCATCCAATAGGTGTTTTGTGTCATTGGATGAACAATTAGGTCATTTTCATCATCCGTAGGCTAATTCTTGTCCAATTAGGGTTTTTAACCAATCTTGTGCATCCAATAGTTGTGTTTGTGTCATTGGATGAACAATTAGGTCATTTTCGACCTCCCTAAACTTAATCTTGTCCAATTAGGGTTTCTAACCAATCATGTGCATCCAATAGTTGTGTTTGTGTCATTGGATGAACAATTAGGTCATTTTTGACCTCCCTAAACTTAATCTTGTTCAATTAGGGTTTCTAACCAACCTTGTGCATCCAATAGGTGTTTTTGTGTCATTGGATGAACAATTAGGTCATTTTTGACTTCTCTAGGCTTATTCTTGTCCAATTAAGGTTTTTAACCAAGCTTGTGCATCCAATAGGTGTTTTGTGTCATTGGATGAACAATTAGGTCATTTTCATCATCCGTAGGCTAATTCTTGTCCAATTAGGGTTTTTAACCAATCTTGTGCATCCAATAGTTGTGTTTGTGTCATTGGATGAACAATTAGGTCATTTTCGACCTCCCTAAACTTAATCTTGTCCAATTAGGGTTTCTAACCAATCATGTGCATCCAATAGTTGTGTTTGTGTCATTGGATGAACAATTAGGTCATTTTTGACCTCCCTAAACTTAATCTTGTCCAATTAGGGTTTCTAACCAACCTTGTGCATCCAATAGGTGTTTTTGTGTCATTGGATGAACAATTAGGTCATTTTTGACCTCCCTAGGCTTATTCTTGTCCAATTAGGGTTTTTAACCAATCTTGTGCATCCAATAGGTGTTTTGTGTCATTGGATGAATATTTAGGTCATCTTCGTCCTCCCTACACTTAATCTTGTCCAATTAGGGTTTCTAACCAATCTTGTGCATCCAATAGTTGTGTTTGTGTCATTGGATGAACAATTAGGTCATTTTCATCATCCGTCGGCTAATTCTCTTCCAATTAGGGTTTTTAACCAATCTTGATCATCCAATAGTTGTGTTTGTTTCATTGGATGAACAATTAGGTCATTTTCGACCTCCCTAAACTTAATCTTGTCCAATTAGGGTTTCTAACCAATCATGTGCATCCAATAGTTGTGTTTGTGTCATTGGATGAACAATTAGGTCATTTTTGACCTCCCTAAACTTAATCTTGTCCAATTAGGGTTTCTAACCAACCTTGTGCATCCAATAGGTGTTTTTGTGTCATTGGATGAACAATTAGGTCATTTTTGACCTCCCTAAACTTAATCTTGTCCAATTAGGGTTTCTAACCAACCTTGTGCATCCAATAGGTGTTTTTGTGTCATTGCATGAACAATTAGGTCATTTTCATCATCCGTAGGCTAATTCTTGTCCAATTAGGGTTTTTAACCAATCTTGTGCATCCAATAGTTGTGTTTGTGTCATTGGATGAACAATTAGGTCATTTTCGACCTCCCTAAACTTAATCTTGTCCAATTAGGGTTTCTAACCAATCATGTGCATCCAATAGTTGTGTTTGTGTCATTGGATGAACAATTAGGTCATTTTTGACCTCCCTAAACTTAATCTTGTCCAATTAGGGTTTCTAACCAACCTTGTGCATCCAATAGGTGTTTTTGTGTCATTGGATGAACAATTAGGTCATTTTTGACCTCCCTAGGCTTATTCTTGTCCAATTAAGGTTTTTAACCAATCTTGTGCATCCAATAGGTGTTTTGTGTCATTGGATGAATATTTAGGTCATCTTCGTCCTCCCTACACTTAATCTTGTTCAATTAGGGTTTCTAACCAATCTTGTGCATCCAATAGTTGTGTTTGTGTCATTGGATGAACAATTAGGTCATTTTCATCATTCGTCGGCTAATTCTCTTCCAATTAAGGTTTTTAACCAATCTTGTGCATCCAATAGTTGTGTTTGTTTCATTGGATGAACAATTTGGTCATTTTCGACCTCCCTAAACATAATCTTGTCCAATTAGGGTTTCTAACCTATCTTGTGCATCCAATAGGTGTTTTTGTGTCATTGGATGAACAATTATTTCATTTTCGTCCTCCCTAGGCTAATTCTTGTCCAATTAGGGTTTTTAACCAACCTTGTGCATCCAATAGGTGTTTTTGTGTCATTGGATGAACAATTAGGTCATTTTCATCATCCGTAGGCTAATTCTTGTCCAATTAGGGTTTTTAACCAATCTTGTGCATCCAATAGTTGTGTTTGTGTCATTGGATGAACAATTAGGTCATTTTCGACCTCCCTAAACTTAATCTTGTCCAATTACGGTTTCTAACCAATCATGTGCATCCAATAGTTGTGTTTGTGTCATTGGATGAACAATTAGGTCATTTTTGACCTCCCTAAACTTAATCTTGTCCAATTAGGGTTTCTAACCAACCTTGTGCATCCAATAGGTGTTTTTGTGTCATTGGATGAACAATTAGGTCATTTTTGACCTCCCTAGGCTTATTCTTGTCCAATTAAGGTTTTTAACCAAGCTTGTGCATCCAATAGGTGTTTTGTGTCATTGGATGAACAATTAGGTCATTTTCATCATCCGTAGGGTAATTCTTGTCCAATTAGGGTTTTTAACCAATCTTGTTCATCCAATAGTTGTGTTTGTGTCATTGGATGAACAATTAGGTCATTTTCGACCTCCCTAAACTTAATCTTGTCCAAATAGGGTTTATAACCAATCATGTGCATCCAATAGTTGTGTTTGTGTCATTGGATGAACAATTAGGTCATTTTTGACCTCCCTAAACTTAATCTTGTCCAATTAGGGTTTCTAACCAACCTTGTGCATCCAATAGGTGTTTTTGTGTCATTGGATGAACAATTAGGTCATTTTTGACCTCCCTAGGCTTATTCTTGTCCAATTAAGGTTTTTAACCAAGCTTGTGCATCCAATAGGTGTTTTGTGTCATTGGATGAACAATTAAGTCATTTTCATCATCCGTAGGCTAATTCTTGTCCAATTAGGGTTTTTAACCAATCTTGTGCATCCAATAGTTGTGTTTGTGTCATTGGATGAACAATTAGGTCATTTTCGACCTCCCTAAACTTAATCTTGTCCAATTAGGGTTTCTAACCAATCATGTGCATCCAATAGTTGTGTTTGTGTCATTGGATGAACAATTAAGTCATTTTTGACCTACCTAAACTTAATCTTGTCCAATTAGGGTTTCTAACCAACCTTGTGCATCCAATAGGTGTTTTTGTGTCATTGGATGAACAATTAGGTCATTTTTGACCTCCCTAGGCTTATTCTTGTCCAATTAAGGTCTTTAACCAAGCTTGTGCATCCAATAGGTGTTTTGTGTCATTGGATGAACAATTAGGTCATTTTCATCATCCGTAGGCTAATTCTTGTCCAATTAGGGTTTTTAACCAATCTTGTGCATCCAATAGTTGTGTTTGTGTCATTGGATGAACAATTAGGTCATTTTCGACCTCCCTAAACTTAATCTTGTCCAATTAGGGTTTCTAACCAATCGTGTGCATCCAATAGTTGTGTTTGTGTCATTGGATGAACAATTAGGTCATTTTTGACCTCCCTAAACTTAATCTTGTCCAATTAGGGTTTCTAACCAACCTTGTGCATCCAATAGGTGTTTTTGTGTCATTGGATGAACAATTAGGTCCTTTTTGACCTCCCTAGGCTTATTCTTGTCCAATTAAGGTTTTTAACCAATCCTGTGCATCCAATAGGTGTTTTGTATCATTGGATGAATATTTAGGTCATCTTCGTCCTCCCTACACTTAATCTTGTCCAATTACGGTTTCTAACCAATCTTGTTCATCCAATAGGTGATTTTGTGTCATTGGATGAATATTTAGATCATTTTCGCCCTACCTACACGTAATCTTGTCCAATTATGGTTTTTAACCAATCTAGTGCATCCAATAGGTGTTTTTGTGTCATTGGATGAATATTTAGGTCATTTTCTACCTCCCTACACTTAATCTTGTCCAATTAGGGTTTTTAACCAATCTTGTGCATCCAATAGGTGTTGTGTCATTTGATGAACATTTAGGTCATTTTTGTCCTCCCTACACTTTATCTTGTCCAATTCGGGTTTCTAACCAATCTTGTGCATCCAATAGTTGTGTTTATGTCATTGGATGAACATTTAGGTCATTTTCATCATCCCTAGGCTTATGCTTGTCCAATTAGGGTTTCTAACCAATCTTGTGCATCCAATAGGTGTTTTTGTGTCATTGGAGGAACAATTAGGTCATTTTCATCATCCGTAGGCTAATTCTTGTCCAATTAGGGTTTTTAACTAATCTTGTGCATCCAATAGTTGTGTTTGTTTCATTGGATGAACAATTTGGTCATTTTCGACCTCCCTAAACATAATCTTGTTCAATTAGGGTTTCTAACCTATCTTGTGCATCCAATAGGTGTTTTTGTGTCATTGGATGAACAATTATATCATTTGCGTCCTCCCTAGGCTAATTCTTGTCCAATTAGGGTTTTTAACCAACCTTGTGCATCCAATAGGTGTTTTTGTGTCATTGGATGAACAATTAGGTCATTTTCATCATCCGTAGGCTAATTCTTGTCCAATTATGGTTTTTAACCAATCTTGTGCATCCAATAGGTGTTTTTGTGTCATTGGATGAACAATTAGGTCATTTTCATCATCCGTAGGCTAATTCTTGTCCAATTAGGGTTTTTAACTAATCTTGTGCATCCAATAGTTGTGTTTGTTTCATTGGATGAACAATTTGGTCATTTTCGACCTCCCTAAACATAAACTTGTCCAATTAGGGTTTCTAACCTATCTTGTGCATCCAATAGGTGTTTTTGTGTCATTGGATGAACAATTATGTCATTTGCGTCCTCCCTAGGCTCATTCTTGTCCAATTAGGGTTTTTAACCAATGTTGTGCATCCAATAGGTGTTTTTGTGTCATTGGATGAACAATTAATTCATTTTCATCATCCTTAGGCTAATTCTTGTCCAATAAGGGTTTCTAACCAATCATGTGCATCCAATAGCTGTGTTTGTGTCATTGGACGAACAATTAGGTCATTTTCGACCTCCCTAAACTTAATCTTGTCCAATTAGGGTTTCTAACCAATCTTGTGCATCCAATAGTTGTGTTTGTGTCATTGGATGAACAATTAGGTCATTTTCGACCTTCCTAAACTTAATCTTGTCCAATTAGGGTTTTTAAACAATCTTGTGCATCCAATAGGTGTTTTTGTGTCATTGGATGAATATTTAGATCATTTTCGCCCTCCCTACACGTAATCTTGTCCAATTATGGTTTTTAACCAATCTAGTGCATCCAATAGGTGTTTTTGTGTCATTGGATGAATATCTAGGTCATTTTCAACCTCCCTACACTTAATCTTGTCCAATTAGGGTTTTTAACCAATCTTGTGCATCCAATAGGTGTTGTGTCATTGGATGAACATTTAGGTCATTTTCATCATCCCTAGGCTTATGCTTGTCCAATTATGGTTTCTAACCAATCTTGTGCATCCAATAGGTGTTTTTGTGTCATTGGATGAACAATTAGGTCATTTTCATCATCCGTAGGCTAATTCTTGTCCAATTAGGGTTTTTAACCAATCTTGTGCATCCAATAGGTGTTGTGTCATTGGATGAACATTCAGGTCATTTTCGTCCTCCCTACACTTTATCTTGTCCAATTCGGGTTTCTAACCAATCTTGTGCATCCAATAGTTGTGTTTGTGTCATTGGATGAACATTTAGGTCATTTTCATCATCCCTAGGCTTATGCTTGTCCAATTAGGGTTTCTAACCAATCTTGTGCATCCAATAGGTGTTTTTGTGTCATTGGATGAACAATTAGGTCATTTTCATCATCCGTAGGCTAATTCTTTTCCAATTAGGGTTTTTAACCAATCTTGTGCATCCAATAGGTGTTATGTCAATGGATGAACATTTAGGTCATTTTCGTCCTCCCTACACTTTATCTTGTCCAATTCGGGTTTCTAACCAATCTTGTGCATCCAATAGTTGTGTTTGTGTCATTGGATGAACATTTAGGTCATCTTCATCCTCCCTAGGCTTATGCTTGTCCAATTAGGGTTTCTAACCAATCTTGTGCATCCAATAGGTGTTTTTGTGTCATTGGATGAACAATTAGGTCATTTTCATCATCCGAAGGCTAATTCTTGTCCAATTAGGGTTTCTAACCTATCTTGTGCATCCAATAGGTGTTTTTGTGTCATCGGATGAACAATTATGTCATTTTCGTCCTCCCTAGGCTAATTCTTGTCCAATTAGGGTTTTTAACCAACCTTGTGCATCCAATAGGTGTTTTTGTGTCATTGGATGAACAATTAGGTCATTTTCATCATCCGTAGGCTAATTCTTGTCCAATTAGGGTTTTTAACCATTCTTGTGCATCCAATAGTTGTGTTTGTGTCATTGGATGAACAATTAGGTCATTTTCATCATCCGTAGGCTAAATCTTGTCCAATTAGGGTTTCTTCCCAATCATGTGCATCCAATAGTTGTGTTTGTGTCATTGGATGAACAATTAGGTAATTTTTGACCTCCCTAAACTTAATCTTGTCCAATTAGGGTTTCTAACCAACGTTGTGCATCCAATAGGTGTTTTTGTGTCATTGGATGAACAATTAGGTCATTTTCGTCCTCCCTAGGCTTATTCTTGTCCAATTAAGGTTTTTAACCAAGCTTGTGCATCCAATAGGTGTTTTTGTGTCCTTGGATGAACAATTAGGTCATTTTCATCATCCGTAGGCTAATTCTTGTCCAATTAGGGTTTTTAACCAATCTTATGCATCCAATAGTTGTGTTTGTGTCATTGGATGAACAAGTAGGTCATTTTCGACCTCCCTAAACTTAATCTTGTCCAATTAGGGTTTCTAACCAATCATGTGCATCCAATAGTTGTGTTTGTGTCATTGGATGAACAATTAGGTCATTTTTGACCTCCCTAAACTTAATCTTGTCCAATTAGGGTTTCTAAGCAATCATATGCATCCAATAGTTGTGTTTGTGTCATTGGATGAACAATTAGGTCATTTTTGACCTCCCTAAACTTAATCTTGTCCAATTAGGGTTTCTAACCAACCTTGTGCATCCAATAGGTGTTTTTGTGTCATTGGATGAACAATTAGGTCCTTTTTGACCTCCCTAGGCTTATTCTTGTCCAATTAAGGTTTTTAACCAATCCTGTGCATCCAATAGGTGTTTTGTGTCATTGGATGAATATTTAGGTCATCTTCGTCCTCCCTACACTTAATCTTGTCCAATTACGGTTTCTAACCAATCTTGTTCATCCAATAGGTGTTTTTGTGTCATTGGATGAATATTTAGATCATTTTCGCCCTACCTACACGTAATCTTGTCCAATTATGGTTTTTAACCAATCTAGTGCATCCAATAGGTGTTTTTGTGTCATTGGATGAATATTTAGGTCATTTTCTACCTCCCTACACTTAATCTTGTCCAATTAGGGTTTTTAACCAATCTTGTGCATCCAATAGGTGTTGTGTCATTTAATGAACATTTAGGTCATTTTTGTCCTCCCTACACTTTATCTTGTCCAATTCGGGTTTCTAACCAATCTTGAGCATCCAATAGTTGTGTTTATGTCATTGGATGAACATTTAGGTCATTTTCATCATCCCTAGGCTTATGCTTGTCCAATTAGGGTTTCTAACCAATCTTGTGCATCCAATAGGTGTTTTTGTGTCATTGGAGGAACAATTAGGTCATTTTCATCATCCGTAGGCTAATTCTTGTCCAATTAGGGTTTTTAACTAATCTTGTGCATCCAATAGTTGTGTTTGTTTCATTGGATGAACAATTTGGTCATTTTCGACCTCCCTAAACATAATCTTGTTCAATTAGGGTTTCTAACCTATCTTGTGCATCCAATAGGTGTTTTTGTGTCATTGGATGAACAATTATATCATTTGCGTCCTCCCTAGGCTAATTCTTGTCCAATTAGGGTTTTTAACCAACCTTGTGCATCCAATAGGTGTTTTTGTGTCATTGGATGAACAATTAGGTCATTTTCATCATCCGTAGGCTAATTCTTGTCCAATTATGGTTTTTAACCAATCTTGTGCATCCAATAGTTGTGTTTGTGTCATTGGATGAACAATTAGGTCATTTTCGACCTCCCTAAACTTAATCTTGTCCAATTAGGGTTTCTAACCAATCATGTGCATCCAATAGTTGTGTTTGTGTCATTGGATGAACAATTTGGTCATTTTTGACCTCCCTAAACTTAATCTTGTCCAATTAGGGTTTCTAACCAACCTTGTGCATCCAATAGGTGTTTTTGTGTCATTGGATGAACAATTAGGTCCTTTTTGACCTCCCTAGGCTTATTCTTGTCCAATTAAGGTTTTTAACCAATCCTGTGCATCCAATAGGTGTTTTTGTGTCATTGGATGAACAATTAGGTCATTTTTGACCTCCCTAGGCTTATTCTTGTCCAATTAAGGTTTTTAACCAAGCTTGTCCATCCAATAGGTGTTTTGTGTCATTGGATGAACAATTAATTCATTTTCATCATCCGTAGGCTAATTCTTGTCCAATTAGGGTTTTTAACCAATCTTGTGCATCCAATAGTTGTGTTTGTGTCATTGGATGAACAATTAGGTCATTTTCGACCTCCCTAAACTTAATCTTGTCCAATTAGGGTTTCTAACCAATCATGTGCATCCAATAGTTGTGTTTGTGTCATTGGATGAACAATTAGGTCATTTTTGACCTCCTTAAACTTAATCTTGTCCAATTAGGGTTTCTAACCAACCTTGTGCATCCAATAGATGTTTTTGTGTCATTGGATTAACAATTAGGTCTTTTTTTACCTCCCTAGGCTTATTCTTGTCCAATTAAGGTTTTTAACCAAGCTTGTGCATCCAATAGGTGTTTTGTGTCATTGGATGAAAAATTAGGTCATTTTCATCATCCGTAGGCTAATTCTTGTCCAATTAGGGTTTTTAACCAATCTTGTGCATCCAATAGTTGTGTTTGTGTCATTGGATGAACAATTAGGTCATTTTCGACCTCCCTAAACTTAATCTTGTCCAATTAGGGTTTCTAACCAATCATGTGCATCCAATAGTTGTGTTTGTGTCATTGGATGAACAATTAGGTCATTTTTGACCTCCCTAAACTTAATCTTGTCCAATTAGGGTTTCTAACCAACCTTGTGCATCCAATAGGTGTTTTTGTGTCATTGGATGAACAATTAGGTCATTTTTGACCTCCCTAGGCTTATTCTTGTCCAATTAGGGTTTTTAACCAATCTTGTGCATCCAATAGGTGTTTTGTGTCATTGGATGAATATTTAGGTCATCTTCGTCCTCCCTACACTTAATCTTGTCCAATTAGGGTTTCTAACCAATCTTGTGCATCCAATAGTTGTGTTTGTGTCATTGGATGAACAATTAGGTCATTTTCATCATCCGTCGGCTAATTCTCTTCCAATTAGGGTTTTTAACCAATCTTGATCATCCAATAGTTGTGTTTGTTTCATTGGATGAACAATTAGGTCATTTTCGACCTCCCTAAACTTAATCTTGTCCAATTAGGGTTTCTAACCAATCATGTGCATCCAATAGTTGTGTTTGTGTCATTGGATGAACAATTAGGTCATTTTTGACCTCCCTAAACTTAATCTTGTCCAATTAGGGTTTCTAACCAACCTTGTGCATCCAATAGGTGTTTTTGTGTCATTGGATGAACAATTAGGTCATTTTTGACCTCCCTAAACTTAATCTTGTCCAATTAGGGTTTCTAACCAACCTTGTGCATCCAATAGGTGTTTTTGTGTCATTGCATGAACAATTAGGTCATTTTCATCATCCGTAGGCTAATTCTTGTCCAATTAGGGTTTTTAACCAATCTTGTGCATCCAATAGTTGTGTTTGTGTCATTGGATGAACAATTAGGTCATTTTCGACCTCCCTAAACTTAATCTTGTCCAATTAGGGTTTCTAACCAATCATGTGCATCCAATAGTTGTGTTTGTGTCATTGGATGAACAATTAGGTCATTTTTGACCTCCCTAAACTTAATCTTGTCCAATTAGGGTTTCTAACCAACCTTGTGCATCCAATAGGTGTTTTTGTGTCATTGGATGAACAATTAGGTCATTTTTGACCTCCTTAGGCTTATTCTTGTCCAATTAAGGTTTTTAACCAATCTTGTGCATCCAATAGTTGTGTTTGTGTCATTGGATGAACAATTAGGTCATTTTCGACCTCCCTAAACTTAATCTTGTCCAATTAGGGTTTCTAACCAATCATGTGCATCCAATAGTTGTGTTTGTGTCATTGGATGAACAATTAGGTCATTTTTGACCTCCCTAAACTTAATCTTGTCCAATTAGGGTTTCTAACCAACCTTGTGCATCCAATAGGTGTTTTTGTGTCATTGGATGAACAATTAGGTCATTTTCGTCCTCCCTAGGCTTATTCTTGTCCAATTAAGGTTTTTAACCAAGCTTGTGCATCCAATAGGTGTTTTTGTGTCATTGGATGAACAATTAGGTCATTTTCATCATCCGTAGGCTAATTCTTGTCCAATTAGGGTTTCTAACCAATCATGTGCATCCAATAGTTGTGTTTGTGTCATTGGATGAACAATTAGGTCATTTTTGACCTCCCTAAACTTAATCTTGTCCAATTAGGGTTTCTAACCAACGTTGTGCATCCAATAGGTGTTTTTGTGTCATTGAATGAACAATTAGGTCATTTTCGTCCTCCCTAGGCTTATTCTTGTCCAATTAAGGTTTCTAACCAACGTTGTGCATCCAATAGGTGTTTTTGTATCATTGGATGAACAATTACGTCATTTTCGTCCTCCCTAGGCTTATTCTTGTCCAATTAAGGTTTTTAACCAAGCTTGTGCATCCAATAGGTGTTTTTGTGTCATTGGATGAACAATTAGGTCATTTTCATCATCCGTAGGCTAATTCTTGTCCAATTAGGGTTTTTAACCAATCTTGTGCATCCAATAGTTGTGTTTGTGTCATTGGATGAACAATTAGGTCATTTTCGACCTCCCTAAACTTAATCTTGTCCAATTAGGGTTTCTAACCAATCATGTGCATCCAATAGTTGTGTTTGTGTCATTGGATGAACAATTAGGTCATTTTTGACCTCCCTAAACTTAATCTTGTCCAATTAGGGTTTCTAACCAACCTTGTGCATCCAATAGGTGTTTTTGTGTCATTGGATGAACAATTAGGTCCTTTTTGACCTCCCTAGGCTTATTCTTGTCCAATTAAGGTTTTTAACCAATCCTGTGCATCCAATAGGTGTTTTGTGTCATTGGATGAATATTTAGGTCATCTTCGTCCTCCCTACACTTAATCTTGTCCAATTACGGTTTCTAACCAATCTTGTTCATCCAATAGGTGTTTTTGTGTCATTGGATGAATATTTAGATCATTTTCGCCCTACCTACACGTAATCTTGTCCAATTAAGGTTTTTAACCAATCTAGTGCATCCAATAGGTGTTTTTGTGTCATTGGATGAATATTTAGGTCATTTTCTACCTCCCTACACTTAATCTTGTCCAATTAGGGTTTTTAACCAATCTTGTGCATCAAATAGGTGTTGTGTCATTTGATGAACATTTAGGTCATTTTTGTCCTCCCTACACTTTATCTTGTCCAATTCGGGTTTCTAACCAATCTTGTGCATCCAATAGTTGTGTTTATGTCATTGGATGAACATTTAGGTCATTTTCATCATCCCTAGGCTTATGCTTGTCCAATTAGGGTTTCTAACCAATCTTGTGCATCCAATAGGTGTTTTTGTGTCATTGGATGAACAATTAGGTCATTTTCATCATCCGTAGGCTAATTCTTGTCCAATTAGGGTTTTTAACTAATCTTGTGCATCCAATAGTTGTGTTTGTTTCATTGGATGAACAATTTGGTCATTTTCGACCTCCCTAAACATAATCTTGTCCAATTAGGGTTTCTAACCTATCTTGTGCATCCAATAGGTGTTTTTGTGTCATTGGATGAACAATTATATCATTTGCGTCCTCCCTAGGCTAATTCTTGTCCAATTAGGGTTTTTAACCAACCTTGTGCATCCAATAGGTGTTTTTGTGTCATTGGATGAACAATTAGGTCATTTTCATCATCCGTAGGCTAATTCTTGTCCAATTATGGTTTTTAACCAATCTTGTGCATCCAATAGGTGTTTTTGTGTCATTGGATGAACAATTAGGTCATTTTCATCATCCGTAGGTTAATTCTTGTCCGTTTAGGGTTTTTAACCAATCTTGTGCATCCAATAGGTGTTATTTCATTGGATGAACATTTAGGTCATTTTCGTCCTCCCTACACTTTATCTTGTCCAATTCGGGTTTCTAACCAATCTTGTGCATCCAATAGTTGTGTTTGTGTCATTGGATGAACATTTAGGTCATCTTCATCCTCCCTAGGCTTATGCTTGTCCAATTAGGGTTTCTAACCAATCTTGTGCATCCAATAGGTGTTTTTGTGTCATTGGATGAACAATTAGGTCATTTTCTTCATCTGTCGGCTAATTCTTGTCCAATTAGGGTTTTTAACCAATCTTGTGCATCCAATAGTTGTGTTTGTTTCATTGAATGAACAATTTGGTCATTTTCGACCTCCCTAAACATAATCTTGTCCAATTAGGGTTTCTAACCTATCTTGTGCATCCAATAGGTGTTTTTGTGTCATTGGATGAACAATTATGTCATTTTCGTCCTCCCTAGGCTAATTCTTGTCCAATTAGGGTTTTTAACCAACCTTGTGCATCCAATAGGTGTTTTTGTGTCATTGGATGAACAATTAGGTCATTTTCATCATCCGTAGGCTAATTCTTGTCCAATTAGGGTTTTTAACCAATCTTGTGCATCCAATAGGTGTTATGTCAATGGATGAACATTTAGGTCATTTTCGTCCTCCCTACACTTTATCTTGTCCAATTCGGGTTTCTAACCAATCTTGTGCATCCAATAGTTGTGTTTGTGTCATTGGATGAACATTTAGGTCATCTTCATCCTCCCTAGGCTTATGCTTGTCCAATTAGGGTTTCTAACCAATCTTGTGCATCCAATAGGTGTTTTTGTGTCATTGGATGAACAATTAGGTCATTTTCATCATCCGTAGGCTAATTCTTGTCGAATTAGGGTTTCTAACCAATCATGTGCATCCAATAGTTGTGTTTGTGTCATTGGATGAACAATTAGGTCATTTTTGACCTCCCTAAACTTAATCTTCTCCAATTAGGGTTTCTAACGAACGTTGTGCATCCAATAGGTGTTTTTGTGTCATTGGATGAACAATTAGGTCATTTTCGTCCTCCCTAGGCTTATTCTTGTCCAATTAAGGTGTTTAACCAATCTTGTGCATCCAATAGGTGTTTTTGTGTCATTGGATGAACAATTAGGTCATTTTCATCATCCGTAGGCTAATTCTTGTCCAATTAGGGTTTTTAACCAATCTTGTGCATCCAATAGTTGTGTTTGTTTCATTGGATGAACAATTTGGTCATTTTCGACCTCCCTAAACATAATCTTGTCCAATTAGGGTTTCTAACCTATCTTGTGCATCCAATAGGTGTTTTTGTGTCATTGGATGAACAATTATGTCATTTTCGTCCTCCCTAGGCTAATTCTTCTCCAATTAGGGTTTTTAACCAACCTTGTGCATCCAATAGGTGTTTTTGTGTCATTGGATGAACAATTAGGTCATTTTCATCATCCGTAGGCTTATTCTTGTCCAATTAAGGTTTTTAACCAAGCTTGTGCATCCAATAGGTGTTTTGTGTCATTGGATGAACAATTAGGTCATTTTCATCATCCGTAGGCTAATTCTTGTCCAATTAGGGTTTTTAACCAATCTTGTGCATCCAATAGTTGTGTTTGTGTCATTGGATGAACAATTAGGTCATTTTCGACCTCCCTAAACATAATCTTGTCCAATTAGGGTTTCTAACCAATCATGTGCATCAAATAGTTGTGTTTGTGTCATTGGATGAACAATTAGGTCATTTTTGACCTCCCTAAACTTAATCTTGTCCAATTAGGGTTACTAACCAACCTTGTGCATCCAATAGGTGTTTTTGTGTCATTGGATGAACAATTAGGTCATTTTTGACCTCCCTAGGCTTATTCTTGTCCAATTAAGGTTTTTAACCAAGCTTGTGCATCCAATAGGTGTTTTGTGTCATTGGATGAACAATTAGGTCATTTTCATCATCCGTAGGCTAATTCTTGTCCAATTAGGATTTTTAACCAACCTTGTGCATCCAATAGGTGTTTTTGTGTCATTGGATGAACAATTAGGTCATTTTCATCATCCGTAGGCTAATTCTTGTCCAATTAGGGTCTTTAACCAATCTTGTGCATCCAATAGTTGTGTTTGTGTCATTGGATGAACAATTAGGTCATTTTCAACCTCCCTAAACTTAATCTTGTCCAATTAGGGTTTCTAACCAATCATGTGCATCCAATAGTTATGTTTGTGTCATTGGATGAACAATTAGGTCATTTTTGACCTCCCTAAACTTAATCTTGTCCAATTAGGGTTTCTAACCAACCTTGTGCATCCAATAGGTGTTTTTGTGTCATTGGATGAACAATTAGGTCATTTTTGACCTCCCTAGGCTTATTCTTGTCCAATTAAGGTTTTTAACCAAGCTTGTCCATCCAATAGGTGTTTTGTGTCATTGGATGAACAATTAAGTCATTTTCATCATCCGTAGGCTAATTCTTGTCCAATTAGGGTTTTTAACCAATCTTGTGCATCCAATAGTTGTGTTTGTGTCATTGGATGAACCATTAGGTCATTTTCGACCTCCCTAAACTTAATCTTGTCCAATTAGGGTTTCTAACCAATCATGTGCATCCAATAGTTGTGTTTGTGTCATTGGATGAACAATTAGGTCATTTTTGACCTCCCTAAACTTAATCTTGTCCAATTAGGGTTTCTAACCAACCTTGTGCATCCAATAGGTGTTTTTGTGTCATTGGATGAACAATTAGGTCATTTTTGACCTCCCTAGGCTTATTCTTGTCCAATTAAGGTTTTTAACCAATCTTGTGCATCCAATAGGTGTTTTGTGTCATTGGATGAATATTTAGGTCATCTTCGTCCTCCCTACACTTAATCTTGTCCAATTAGGGTTTCTAACCAATCTTGTGCATCCAATAGTTGTGTTTGTGTCATTGGATGAACAATTAGGTCATTTTCATCATCCGTCGGCTAAATCTCTTCCAATTAGGGTTTTTAACCAATCTTGTGCATCCAATAGTTGTGTTTGTTTCATTGGATGAACAATTAGGTCATTTTCGACCTCCCTAAACTTAATCTTGTCCAATTAGGGTCTCTAAGCAATCATATGCATCCAATAGTTGTGTTTGTGTCATTGGATGAACAATTAGGTCATTTTTGACCTCCCTAAACTTAATCTTGTCCAATTAGGGTTTCTAACCAACCTTGTGCATCCAATAGGTGTTTTTGTGTCATTGGATGAACAATTAGGTCATTTTTGACCTCCCTAGGCTTATTCTTCTCCAATTAAGGTTTTTAACCAAGCTTGTGCATCCAATAGGTGTTTTGTGTCATTGGATGAACAATTTGGTCATTTTCATCATCCGTAGGCTAATTCTTGTCCAATTAGGGTTTTTAACCAATCTTGTGCATCCAATAGTTGTGTTTGTTTCATTGGATGAACAATTAGGTCATTTTCGACCTCCCTAAACTTAATCTTGTCCAATTAGGGTTTCTAAGCAATCATATGCATCCAATAGTTGTGTTTGTGTCATTGGATGAACAATTAGGTCATTTTTGACCTCCCTAAACTTAATCTTGTCCAATTAGGGTTTCTAACCAACCTTGTGCATCCAATAGGTGTTTTTGTGTCATTGGATGAACAATTAGGTCATTTTTGACCTCCCTAGGCTTATTCTTGTCCAATTAAGGTTTTTAACCAAGCTTGTGCATCCAATAGGTGTTTGGTGTCTTTGGATGAACAATTAGGTCATTTTCATCATCCGTAGGCTAATTCTTGTCCAATTAGGGTTTTTAACCAATCTTGTGCATCCAATAGTTGTGTTTGTGTCATTGGATGAACAATTAGGTCATTTTCGACCTCCCTAAACTTAATCTTGTCCAATTAGGGTTTCTAACCAATCATGTGCATCCAATAGTTGTGTTTGTGTCATTGGATGAACAATTAGGTCATTTTTGACCTCCCTAAACTTAATCTTGTCCAATTAGGGTTTCTAACCAACCTTGTGCATCCAATAGGTGTTTTTGAGTCAATGGATGAACAATTAGGTCATTTTCGTCCTCCCTAGGCTTATTCTTGTCCAATTAAGGTTTTTAACCAAGCTTGTGCATCCAATAGGTGTTTTTGTGTCATTGGATGAACAATTAGGTCATTTTCATCATCCGTAGGCTAATTCTTGTCCAATTAGGGTTTTTAACCAATCTTGTGCATCCAATAGTTGTGTTTGTGTCATTGGATGAACAATTAGGTCATTTTCGACCTCCCTAAACTTAATCTTGTCCAATTAGGGTTTCTAACCAATCGTGTGCATCCAATAGTTGTGTTTGTGTCATTGGATGAACAATTAGGTCATTTTTGACCTCCCTAAACTTAATCTTGTCCAATTAGGGTTTCTAACCAACCTTGTGCATCCAATAGGTGTTTTTGTGTCATTGGATGAACAATTAGGTCCTTTTTGACCTCCCTAGGCTTATTCTTGTCCAATTAAGGTTTTTAACCAATCCTGTGCATCCAATAGGTGTTTTGTATCATTGGATGAATATTTAGGTCATCTTCGTCCTCCCTACACTTAATCTTGTCCAATTACGGTTTCTAACCAATCTTGTTCATCCAATAGGTGATTTTGTGTCATTGGATGAATATTTAGATCATTTTCGCCCTACCTACACGTAATCTTGTCCAATTATGGTTTTTAACCAATCTAGTGCATCCAATAGGTGTTTTTGTGTCATTGGATGAATATTTAGGTCATTTTCTACCTCCCTACACTTAATCTTGTCCAATTAGGGTTTTTAACCAATCTTGTGCATCCAATAGGTGTTGTGTCATTTGATGAACATTTAGGTCATTTTTGTCCTCCCTACACTTTATCTTGTCCAATTCGGGTTTCTAACCAATCTTGTGCATCCAATAGTTGTGTTTATGTCATTGGATGAACATTTAGGTCATTTTCATCATCCCTAGGCTTATGCTTGTCCAATTAGGGTTTCTAACCAATCTTGTGCATCCAATAGGTGTTTTTGTGTCATTGGAGGAACAATTAGGTCATTTTCATCATCCGTAGGCTAATTCTTGTCCAATTAGGGTTTTTAACTAATCTTGTGCATCCAATAGTTGTGTTTGTTTCATTGGATGAACAATTTGGTCATTTTCGACCTCCCTAAACATAATCTTGTCCAATTAGGGTTTCTAACCAATCATGTGCATCCAATAGTTGTGTTTGTGTCATTGGATGAACAATTAGGTCATTTTTGACCTCCCTAAACTTAATCTTGTCCAATTAGGGTTTCTAACCAACCTTGTGCATCCAATAGGTGTTTTTGTGTCATTGGATGAACAATTAGGTCATTTTTGACCTCCCTAGGCTTATTCTTGTCCAATTAAGGTTTTTAACCAAACTTGTGCATCCAATAGGTGTTTTGTGTCATTGGATGAACAATTAGGTCATTTTCATCATCCGTAGGCTAATTCTTGTCCAATTAGGATTTTTAACCAACCTTGTGCATCCAATAGGTGTTTTTGTGTCATTGGATGAACAATTAGGTCATTTTCATCATCCGTAGGCTAATTCTTGTCCAATTAGGGTCTTTAACCAATCTTGTGCATCCAATAGTTGTGTTTGTGTCATTGGATGAACAATTAGGTCATTTTCGACCTCCCTAAACTTAATCTTGTCCAATTAGGGTTTCTAACCAATCATGTGCATCCAATAGTTATGTTTGTGTCATTGGATGAACAATTAGGTCATTTTTGACCTCCCTAAACTTAATCTTGTCCAATTAGGGTTTCTAACCAACCTTCTGCATCCAATAGGTGTTTTTGTGTCATTGGATGAACAATTAGGTCATTTTTGACCTCCCTAGGCTTATTCTTGTCCAATTAAGGTTTTTAACCAAGCTTGTCCATCCAATAGGTGTTTTGTGTCATTGGATGAACAATTAAGTCATTTTCATCATCCGTAGGCTAATTCTTGTCCAATTAGGGTTTTTAACCAATCTTGTGCATCCAATAGTTGTGTTTGTGTCATTGGATGAACAATTAGGTCATTTTCGACCTCCCTAAACTTAATCTTGTCCAATTAGGGTTTCTAACCAATCATGTGCATCCAATAGTTGTTTTTGTGTCATTGGATGAACAATTAGGTCATTTTTGACCTCCCTAGGCTTATTCTTGTCCAATTAAGGTTTTTAACCAATCTTGTGCATCCAATAGGTGTTTTGTGTCATTGGATGAATATTTAGGTCATCTTCGTCCTCCCTACACTTAATCTTGTCCAATTAGGGTTTCTAACCAATCTTGTGCATCCAATAGTTGTGTTTGTGTCATTGGATGAACAATTAGGTCATTTTCATCATCCGTCGGCTAAATCTTTTCCAATTAGGGTTTTTAACCAATCTTGTGCATCCAATAGTTGTGTTTGTTTCATTGGATGAACAATTAGGTCATTTTCGACCTCCCTAAACTTAATCTTGTCCAATTAGGGTTTCTAAGCAATCATGTGCATCCAATAGTTGTGTTTGTGTCATTGGATGAACAATTAGGTCATTTTTGACCTCCCTAAACTTAGTCTTGTCCAATTAGGGTTTCTAACCAACCTTGTGCATCCAATAGGTGTTTTTGTGTCATTGGATGAACAATTAGGTCATTTTTGACCTCCCTAGGCTTATTCTTCTCCAATTAAGGTTTTTAACCAAGCTTGTGCATCCAATAGGTGTTTTGTGTCATTGGATGAACAATTTGGTCATTTTCATCATCCGTAGGCTAATTCTTGTCCAATTAGGGTTTTTAACCAATCTTGTGCATCCAATAGTTGTGTTTGTGTCATTGGATGAACAATTAGGTCATTTTCGACCTCCCTAAACTTAATCTTGTCCAATTAGGGTTTCTAACCAATCATGTGCATCCAATAGTTGTGTTTGTGTCATTGGATGAACAATTAGGTCATTTTTGACCTCCCTAAACTTAATCTTGTCCAATTAGGGTTTCTAAGCAATCATATGCATCCAATAGTTGTGTTTGTGTCATTGGATGAACAATTAGGTCATTTTTGACCTCCCTAAAATTAATCTTGTCCAATTAGGGTTTCTAACCAACCTTGTGCATCCAATAGGTGTTTTTGTGTCATTCGATGAACAATTAGGTCATTTTTGACCTCCCTAGGCTTATTCTTGTCCAATTAAGGTTTTTAACCAAGCTTGTCCATCCAATAGGTGTTTTGTGTCATTGGATGAACAATTAAGTCATTTTCATCATCCGTAGGCTAATTCTTGTCCAATTAGGGTTTTTAACCAATCTTGTGCATCCAATAGTTGTGTTTGTGTCATTGGATGAACAATTAGGTCATTTTCGACCTCCCTAAACTTAATCTTGTCCAATTAGGGTTTCTAACCAATCATGTGCATCCAATAGTTGTGTTTGTGTCATTGGATGAACAATTAGGTCATTTTTGACCTCCCTAAACTTAATCTTGTCCAATTAGGGTTTCTAACCAACCTTGTGCATCCAATAGGTGTTTTTGTATCATTGGATGAACAATTAGGTCATTTTTGACCTCCCTAGGCTTATTCTTGTCCAATTAAAGTTTTTAACCAATCTTGTGCATCCAATAGGTGTTTTGTGTCATTGGATGAATATTTAGGTCATCTTCGTCCTCCCTACACTTAATCTTGTCCAATTAGGGTTTCTAACCAATCTTGTGCATCCAATAGTTGTGTTTGTGTCATTGGATGAACAATTAGGTCATTTTCATCATCCGTCGGCTAAATCTCTTCCAATTAGGGTTTTTAACCAATCTTGTGCATCCAATAGTTGTGTTTGTGTCATTGGATGAACAATTAGGTCATTTTTGACCTCCCTAAACTTAATCTTGTCCAATTAGGGTTTCTAACCAACCTTGTGCATCCAATAGGTGTTTTTGTGTCATTGGATGAACAATTAGGTCATTTTTGACCTCCCTAGGCTTAATCTTGTCCAATTAAGGTTTTTAACCAAGCTTGTCCATCCAATAGGTGTTTTGTGTCATTGGATGAACAATTAAGTCATTTTCATCATCCGTAGGCTAATTCTTGTCCAATTAGGGTTTTTAACCAATCTTGTGCATCCAATAGTTGTGTTTGTGTCATTGGATGAACAATTAGGTCATTTTCGACCTCCCTAAACTTAATCTTGTCCAATTAGGGTTTCTAACCAATCATGTGCATCCAATAGTTGTGTTTGTGTCATTGGATGAACAATTAGGTCATTTTTGACCTCCCTAAACTTAATCTTGTCCAATTAGGGTTTCTAACCAACCTTGTGCATCCAATAGGTGTTTTTGTGTCATTGGATGAACAATTAGGTCATTTTTGACCTCCCTAGGCTTATTCTTGTCCAATTAAGGTTTTTAACCAAGCTTATGCATCCAATAGGTGTTTTGTGTCATTGGATGAACAATTAGGTCATTTTCATCATCCGTAGGCTAATTCTTGTCCAATTAGGGTTTTTAACCAATCTTGTGCATCCAATAGTTGTGTTTGTGTCATTGGATGAACAATTAGGTCATTTTCGACCTCCCTAAACTTAATCTTGTCCAATTAGGGTTTCTAACCAATCATGTGCATCCAATAGTTGTGTTTGTGTCATTGGATGAACAATTAGGTCATTTTTGACCTCCCTAAACTTAATCTTGTCCAATTAGGGTTTCTAACCAACCTTGTGCATCCAATAGGTGTTTTTGTGTCATTGGATGAACAATTAGGTCATTTTTGACCTCCCTAGGCTTATTCTTGTCCAATTAAGGTTTTTAACCAATCTTGTGCATCCAATAGGTGTTTTGTGTCATTGGATGAATATTTAGGTCATCTTCGTCCTCCCTACACTTAATCTTGTTCAATTAGGGTTTCTAACCAATCTTGTGCATCCAATAGTTGTGTTTGTGTCATTGGATGAACAATTAGGTCATTTTCATCATTCGTCGGCTAATTCTCTTCCAATTAAGGTTTTTAACCAATCTTGTGCATCCAATAGTTGTGTTTGTTTCATTGGATGAACAATTTGGTCATTTTCGACCTCCCTAAACATAATCTTGTCCAATTAGGGTTTCTAACCTATCTTGTGCATCCAATAGGTGTTTTTGTGTCATTGGATGAACAATTATGTCATTTTCGTCCTCCCTAGGCTAATTCTTGTCCAATTAGGGTTTTTAACCAACCTTGTGCATCCAATAGGTGTTTTTGTGTCATTGGATGAACAATTAGGTCATTTTCATCATCCGTAGGATAATTCTTGTCCAATTAGGGTTTTTAACCAATCTTGTGCATCCAATAGTTGTGTTTCTGTCATTGGATGAACAATTAGGTCATTTTTGACCTCCCTAAACTTAATCTTGTCCAATTAGGGTTTCTAACACACCTTGTGCATCCAATAGGTGTTTTTGTGTCATTGGATGAAAAATTAGGTCATTTTTGACCTCCCTAGGCTTATTCTTGTCCAATTAAGGTTTTTAACCAAGCTTGTGCATCCAATAGGTGTTTTGTGTCATTGGATGAACAATTAGGTCATTTTCATCATCCGTACGCTAATTCTTGTCCAATTAGGGTTTTTAACCAATCTTGTGCATCCAATAGTTGTGTTTGTGTCATTGGATGAACAATTAGGTCATTTTCGACCTCCCTAAACTTAATCTTGTCCAATTAGGGTTTCTAACCAATCATGTGCATCCAATAGTTGTGTTTGTGTCATTGGATGAACAATTAGGTCATTTTTTACCTCCCTAAACTTAATCTTGTCCAATTAGGGTTTCTAACCAACCTTGTGCATCCAATAGGTGTTTTTGTGTCATTGGATGAACAATTAGGTCATTTTTGACCTCCCTAGGCTTATTCTTGTCCAATTAAGGTTTTTAACCAAGCTTGTGCATCCAATAGGTGTTTTGTGTCATTGGATGAACAATTAGGTCATTTTCATCATCCGTAGGCTAATTCTTGTCCAATTAGGATTTTTAACCAACCTTGTGCATCCAATAGGTGTTTTTGTGTCATTGGATGAACAATTAGGTCATTTTCATCATCCGTAGGCTAATTCTTGTCCAATTAGGGTCTTTAACCAATCTTGTGCATCCAATAGTTGTGTTTGTGTCATTGGATGAACAATTAGGTCATTTTCGACCTCCCTAAACTTAATCTTGTCCAATTAGGGTTTCTAACCAATCATGTGCATCCAATAGTTATGTTTGTGTCATTGGATGAACAATTAGGTCATTTTTGACCTCCCTAAACTTAATCTTGTCCAATTAGGGTTTCTAACCAACCTTCTGCATCCAATAGGTGTTTTTGTGTCATTGGATGAACAATTAGGTCATTTTTGACCTCCCTAGGCTTATTCTTGTCCAATTAAGGTTTTTAACCAAGCTTGTCCATCCAATAGGTGTTTTGTGTCATTGGATGAACAATTAAGTCATTTTCATCATCCGTAGGCTAATTCTTGTCCAATTAGGGTTTTTAACCAATCTTGTGCATCCAATAGTTGTGTTTGTGTCATTGGATGAACAATTAGGTCATTTTCGACCTCCCTAAACTTAATCTTGTCCAATTAGGGTTTCTAACCAATCATGTGCATCCAATAGTTGTTTTTGTGTCATTGGATGAACAATTAGGTCATTTTTGACCTCCCTAAACTTAATCTTGTCCAATTAGGGTTTCTAACCAACCTTGTGCATCCAATAGGTGTTTTTGTGTCATTGGATGAACAATTAGGTCATTTTTGACCTCCCTAGGCTTATTCTTGTCCAATTAAGGTTTTTAACCAAGCTTGTGCATCCAATAGGTGTTTTGTGTCATTGGATGAACAATTAGGTCATTTTCATCATCCGTAGGCTAATTCTTGTCCAATTAGGGTTTTTAACCAATCTTGTGCATCCAATAGTTGTGTTTGTGTCATTGGATGAACAATTAGGTCATTTTCGACCTCCCTAAACATAATCTTGTCCAATTACGGTTTCTAACCAATCATGTGCATCCAATAGTTGTGTTTGTGTCATTGGATGAACAATTAGGTCATTTTTGACCTCCCTAAACTTAATCTTGTCCAATTAGGGTTACTAACCAACCTTGTGCATCCAATAGGTGTTTTTGTGTCATTGGATGAACAATTAGGTCATTTTTGACCTCCCTAGGCTTATTCTTGTCCAATTAAGGTTTTTAACCAAGCTTGTGCATCCAATAGGTGTTTTGTGTCATTGGATGAACAATTAATTCATTTTCATCATTCGTAGGCTAATTCTTGTCCAATTAGGGTTTTTAACCAATCTTGTGCATCCAATAGTTGTGTTTGTGTCATTGGATGAACAATTAGGTCATTTTCGACCTCCCTAAACTTAATCTTGTCCAATTAGGGTTTCTAACAAATCATGTGCATCCAATAGTTGTGTTTGTGTCATTGGATGAACAATTAGGTCATTTTTGACCTCCCTAAACTTAATCTTGTCCAATTAGGGTTTCTAACCAACCTTGTGCATCCAATAGGTGTTTTTGTGTCATTGGATGAACAATTAGGTTATTTTTGACCTCCCTAGGCTTATTCTTGTCCAATTAAGGTTTTTAACCAAGCTTGTGCATCCAATAGGTGTTTTGTGTCATTGGATGAACAATTAGGTCATTTTCATCATCCGTAGGCTAATTCTTGTCCAATTAGGATTTTTAACCAACCTTGTGCATCCAATAGGTGTTTTTGTGTCATTGGATGAACAATTAGGTCATTTTCATCATCCGTAGGCTAATTCTTGTCCAATTAGGGTCTTTAACCAATCTTGTGCATCCAATAGTTGTGTTTGTGTCATTGGATGAACAATTAGGTCATTTTCGACCTCCCTAAACTTAATCTTGTCCAACTAGGGTTTCTAACCAATCATGTGCATCCAATAGTTATGTTTGTGTCATTGGATGAACAATTAGGTCATTTTTGACCTCCCTAAACTTAATCTTGTCCAATTAGGGTTTCTAACCAACCTTGTGCATCCAATAGGTGTTTTTGTGTCATTGGATGAACAATTAGGTCATTTTTGACCTCCCTAGGCTTAATCTTGTCCAATTAAGGTTTTTAACCAAGCTTGTCCATCCAATAGGTGTTTTGTGTCATTGGATGAACAATTAAGTCATTTTCATCATCCGTAGGCTAATTCTTGTCCAATTAGGGTTTTTAACCAATCTTGTGCATCCAATAGTTGTGTTTGTGTCATTGGATGAACAATTAGGTCATTTTCGACCTCCCTAAACTTAATCTTGTCCAATTAGGGTTTCTAACCAATCATGTGCATCCAATAGTTGTGTTTGTGTCATTGGATGAACAATTAGGTCATTTTTGACCTCCCTAAACTTAATCTTGTCCAATTAGGGTTTCTAACCAACCTTGTGCATCCAATAGGTGTTTTTGTGTCATTGGATGAACAATTAGGTCATTTTTGACCTCCCTAGGCTTATTCTTGTCCAATTAAGGTTTTTAACCAATCTTTTGCATCCAATAGGTGTTTTGTGTCATTGGATGAATATTTAGGTCATCTTCGTCCTCCCTACACTTAATCTTGTCCAATTAGGGTTTCTAACCAATCTTGTGCATCCAATAGTTGTGTTTGTGTCATTGGATGAACAATTAGGTCATTTTCATCATCCGTCGGCTAAATCTCTTCCAATTAGGGTTTTTAACCAATCTTGTGCATCCAATAGTTGTGTTTGTTTCATTGGATGAACAATTAGGTCATTTTCGACCTCCCTAAACTTAATCTTGTCCAATTAGGGTTTCTAAGCAATCATGTGCATCCAATAGTTGTGTTTGTGTCATTGGATGAACAATTAGGTCATTTTTGACCTCCCTAAACTTAATCTTGTCCAATTAGGGTTTCTAACCAACCTTGTGCATCCAATAGGTGTTTTTGTGTCATTGGATGAACAATTAGGTCATTTTTGACCTCCCTAGGCTTATTCTTCTCCAATTAAGGTTTTTAACCAAGCTTGTGCATCCAATAGGTGTTTTGTGTCATTGGATGAACAATTTGGTCATTTTCATCATCCGTAGGCTAATTCTTGTCCAATTAGGGTTTTTAACCAATCTTGTGCATCCAATAGTTGTGTTTGTTTCATTGGATGAACAATTAGGTCATTTTCGACCTCCCTAAACTTAATCTTGTCCAATTAGGGTTTCTAAGCAATCATATGCATCCAATAGTTGTGTTTGTGTCATTGGATGAACAATTAGGTCATTTTTGACCTCCCTAAACTTAATCTTGTCCAATTAGGGTTTCTAACCAACCTTGTGCATCCAATAGGTGTTTTTGTGTCATTGGATGAACAATTAGGTCATTTTTGACCTCCTTAGGCTTATTCTTGTCCAATTAAGGTTTTTAACCAATCTTGTGCATCCAATAGGTGTTTTGTGTCATTGGATGAATATTTAGGTCATCTTCGTCCTCCCTACACTTAACCTTGTCCAATTAGGGTTTCTAACCAATCTTGTGCATCCAATAGTTGTGTTTGTGTCATTGGATGAACAATTAGGTCATTTTCGACCTTCCTAAACTTAATCTTGTCAAATTAGGGTTTTTAAACAATCTTGTGCATCCAATAGGTGTTTTTGTGTCATTGGATGAATATTTAGATCATTTTCGCCCTCCCTACACGTAATCTTGTCCAATTATGGTTTTTAACCAATCTAGTGCATCCAATAGGTGTTTTTGTGTCATTGGATGAATATTTAGGTCATTTTCAACCTCCCTACACTTAATCTTGTCCAATTAGGGTTTTAACCAATCTTGTGCATCCAATAGGTGTTGTGTCATTGGATGAACATTTAGGTCATTTTTGTCCTCCCTACACTTTATCTTGTCCAATTCGGGTTTCTAACCAATCTTGTGCATCCAATAGTTGTGTTTGTGTCATTGGATGAACATTTAGGTCATTTTCATCATCCCTAGGCTTATGCTTGTCCAATTATGGTTTCTAACCAATCTTGTGCATCCAATAGGTGTTTTTGTGTCATTGGATGAACAATTAGGTCATTTTCATCATCCGTAGGCTAATTCTTGTCCAATTAGGGTTTTTAATCAATCTTGTGCATCCAATAGGTGTTATGTCATTGGATGAACATTTAGGTCATTTTCGTCCTCCCTACACTTTATCTTGTCCAATTCGGGTTTCTAACCAATCTTGTGCATCCAATAGTTGTGTTTGTGTCATTGGATGAACATTTAGGTCATTTTCATCATCCGTAGGCTAATTCTTGTCCAATTAGGGTTTTTAACCAATCTTGTGCATCCAATAGTTGTGTTTGTTTCATTGGTCATTTTCGACCTCCCTAAACATAATCTTGTCCAATTAGGGTTTCTAACCTATCTTGTGCATCCAATAGGTGTTTTTGTGTCATTGGATGAACAATTATGTCATTTTCGTCCTCCCTAGGCTAATTCTTGTCCAATTAGGGTTTTTAACCAAGCTTGTGCATCCAATAGGTGTTTTGTGTCATTGGATGAACAATTAATTCATTTTCATCATCCTTAGGCTAATTCTTGTCCAATTAGGGTTTCTAACCAATCATGTGCATCCAATAGTTGTGTTTGTGTCATTGGATGAACAATTAGGTCATTTTTGACCTCCCTAAACTTAATCTTTTCCAATTAGGGTTTTTAACCAACCTTGTGCATCCAATAGGTGTTTTTGTGTCATTGGATGAACAATTAGGTCATTTTCATCATCCGTAGGCTAATTCTTGTCCAATTATGGTTTTTAACCAATCTTGTGCATCCAATAGGTGTTTTTGTGTCATTGGATGAACAATTAGGTCATTTTCATCATCTGTAGGTTAATTCTTGTCCGTTTAGGGTTTTTAACCAATCTTGTGCATCCAATAGGTGTTATTTCATTGGATGAACATTTAGGTCATTTTCGTCCTCCCTACACTTTATCTTGTCCAATTCGGGTTTCTAACCAATCTTGTGCATCCAATAGTTGTGTTTGTGTCATTGGATGAACATTTAGGTCATCTTCATCCTCCCTAGGCTTATGCTTGTCCAATTAGGGTTTCTAACCAATCTTGTGCATCCAATAGGTGTTTTTGTGTCATTGGATGAACAATTAGGTCATTTTCTTCATCTGTCGGCTAATTCTTGTCCAATTAGGGTTTTTAACCAATCTTGTGCATCCAATAGTTGTGTTTGTTTCATTGAATGAACAATTTGGTCATTTTCGACATCCCTAAACATAATCTTGTCCAATTAGGGTTTCTAACCTATCTTGTGCATCCAATAGGTGTTTTTGTGTCATTGGATGAACAATTATGTCATTTTCGTCCTCCCTAGGCTAATTCTTGTCCAATTAGGGTTTTTAACCAACCTTGTGCATCCAATAGGTGTTTTTGTGTCATTGGATGAACAATTAGGTCATTTTCATCATCCGTAGGCTAATTCTTGTCCAATTAGGGTTTTTAACCAATCTTGTGCATCCAATAGGTGTTATGTCATTGGATGAACATTTAGGTCATTTTCGTCCTCCCTACACTTTATCTTGTCCAATTCGGGTTTCTAACCAATCTTGTGCATCCAATAGTTGTGTTTGTGTCATTGGATGAACATTTAGGTCATCTTCATCCTCCCTAGGCTTATGCTTGTCCAATTAGGGTTTCTAACCAATCTTGTGCATCCAATAGGTGTTTTTGTGTCATTGGATGAACAATTAGGTCATTTTCATCATCCGTAGGCTAATTCTTGTCGAATTAGAGTTTCTAACCAATCATGTGCATCCAATAGTTGTGTTTGTGTCATTGGATGAACAATTAGGTCATTTTTGACCTTCCTAAACTTAATCTTCTCCAATTAGGGTTTCTAACGAACGTTGTGCATCCAATAGGTGTTTTTGTGTCATTGGATGAACAATTAGGTCATTTTCGTCCTCCCTAGGCTTATTCTTGTCCAATTAAGGTGTTTAACCAATCTTGTGCATCCAATAGGTGTTTTTGTGTCATTGGATGAACAATTAGGTCATTTTCATCATCCGTAGGCTAATTCTTGTCCAATTAGGGTTTTTAACCAATCTTGTGCATCCAATAGTTGTGTTTGTTTCATTGGATGAACAATTTGGTCATTTTCGACCTCCCTAAACATAATCTTGTCCAATTAGGGTTTCTAACCTATCTTGTGCATCCAATAGGTGTTTTTGTGTCATTGGATGAACAATTATGTCATTTTCGTCCTCCCTAGGCTAATTCTTGTCCAATTAGGGTTTTTAACCAACCTTGTGCATCCAATAGGTGTTTTTGTGTCATTGGATGAACAATTAGGTCATTTTCATCATCCGTAGGATAATTCTTGTCCAATTAGGGTTTTTAACCAATCTTGTGCATCCAATAGTTGTGTTTCTGTCATTGGATGAACAATTAGGTCATTTTTGACCTCCCTAAACTTAATCTTGTCCAATTAGGGTTTCTAACACACCTTGTGCATCCAATAGGTGTTTTTGTGTCATTGGATGAAAAATTAGGTCATTTTTGACCTCCCTAGGCTTATTCTTGTCCAATTAAGGTTTTTAACCAAGCTTGTGCATCCAATAGGTGTTTTGTGTCATTGGATGAACAATTAGGTCATTTTCATCATCCGTACGCTAATTCTTGTCCAATTAGGGTTTTTAACCAATCTTGTGCATCCAATAGTTGTGTTTGTGTCATTGGATGAACAATTAGGTCATTTTCGACCTCCCTAAACTTAATCTTGTCCAATTAGGGTTTCTAACCAATCATGTGCATCCAATAGTTGTGTTTGTGTCATTGGATGAACAATTAGGTCATTTTTGACCTCCCTAAACTTAATCTTGTCCAATTAGGGTTTCTAACCAACCTTGTGCATCCAATAGGTGTTTTTGTGTCATTGGATGAACAATTAGGTCATTTTTGCCCTCCCTAGGCTTATTCTTGTCCAATTAAGGTTTTTAACCAAGCTTGTGCATCCAATAGGTGTTTTGTGTCATTGGATGAACAATTAGGTCATTTTCATCATCCGTAGGCTAATTCTTGTCCAATTAGGGTTTTTAACCAATCTTGTGCATCCAATAGTTGTGTTTGTGTCATTGGATGAACAATTAGGTCATTTTCGACCTCCCTAAACTTAATCTTGTCCAATTAGGGTTTCTAACCAATCGTGTGCATCCAATAGTTGTGTTTGTGTCATTGGATGAACAATTAGGTCATTTTTGACCTCCCTAAACTTAATCTTGTCCAATTAGGGTTTCTAACCAACCTTGTGCATCCAATAGGTGTTTTTGTGTCATTGGATGAACAATTAGGTCCTTTTTGACCTCCCTAGGCTTATTCTTGTCCAATTAAGGTTTTTAACCAATCCTGTGCATCCAATAGGTGTTTTGTATCATTGGATGAATATTTAGGTCATCTTCGTCCTCCCTACACTTAATCTTGTCCAATTACGGTTTCTAACCAATCTTGTTCATCCAATAGGTGATTTTGTGTCATTGGATGAATATTTAGATCATTTTCGCCCTACCTACACGTAATCTTGTCCAATTATGGTTTTTAACCAATCTAGTGCATCCAATAGGTGTTTTTGTGTCATTGGATGAATATTTAGGTCATTTTCTACCTCCCTACACTTAATCTTGTCCAATTAGGGTTTTTAACCAATCTTGTGCATCCAATAGGTGTTGTGTCATTTGATGAACATTTAGGTCATTTTTGTCCTCCCTACACTTTATCTTGTCCAATTCGGGTTTCTAACCAATCTTGTGCATCCAATAGTTGTGTTTATGTCATTGGATGAACATTTAGGTCATTTTCATCATCCCTAGGCTTATGCTTGTCCAATTAGGGTTTCTAACCAATCTTGTGCATCCAATAGGTGTTTTTGTGTCATTGGAGGAACAATTAGGTCATTTTCATCATCCGTAGGCTAATTCTTGTCCAATTAGGGTTTTTAACTAATCTTGTGCATCCAATAGTTGTGTTTGTTTCATTGGATGAACAATTTGGTCATTTTCGACCTCCCTAAACATAATCTTGTTCAATTAGGGTTTCTAACCTATCTTGTGCATCCAATAGGTGTTTTTGTGTCATTGGATGAACAATTATATCATTTGCGTCCTCCCTAGGCTAATTCTTGTCCAATTAGGGTTTTTAACCAACCTTGTGCATCCAATAGGTGTTTTTGTGTCATTGGATGAACAATTAGGTCATTTTCATCATCCGTAGGCTAATTCTTGTCCAATTAGGGTTTTTAACCAATCTTATGCATCCAATAGTTGTGTTTGTGTCATTGGATGAACAATTAGGTCATTTTCATCATCCGTAGGCTAATTCTTGTCCAATTAGGGTTTCTAACCAATCATGTGCATCCAATAGTTGTGTTTGTGTCATTGGATGAACAATTAGGTCATTTTTGACCTCCCTAAACTTAATCTTGTCCAATTAGGGTTTCTAACCAACGTTGTGCATCCAATAGGTGTTTTTGTGTCATTGGATGACCAATTAGGTCATTTTCGTCCTCCCTAGGCTTATTCTTGTCCAATTAAGGTGTTTAACCAAGCTTGTGCATCCAATAGGTGTTTTTGTGTCATTGGATGAACAATTAGGTCATTTTCATCATCCGTAGGCTAATTCTTGTCCAATTAGGGTTTTTAACCAATCTTGTGCATCCAATAGTTGTGTTTGTTTCATTGGATGAATAATTTGGTCATTTTCGACCTCCCTAAACATAATCTTGTCCAATTAGGGTTTCTAACCTATCTTGTGCATCCAATAGGTGTTTTTGTGTCATTGGATGAACAATTATGTCATTTTCGTCTTCCCTACACTTTATCTTGTCCAATTCGGGTTTCTAACCAATCTTGTGCATCCAATAGTTGTGTTTGTGTCATTGGATGAACATTTAGGTAATCTTCATCCTCCCTAGGCTTATGCTTGTCCAATTAGGGTTTCTAACCAATCTTGTGCATCCAATAGGTGTTTTTGTGTCATTGGATGAACAATTAGGTCATTTTCATCGTCCGTAGGCTAATTCTTGTCCAATTAGGGTTTTTAACTAATCTTGTGCATCCAATAGTCGTGTTTGTTTCATTGGATGAACAATTTGGTCATTTTCGACCTCCCTAAACATAATCTTGTCCAATTAGGGTTTCTAACCTATCTTGTGCATCCAATAGGTGTTTTTGTGTCATTGGATGAACAATTATGTCATTTGCGTCCTCCCTAGGCTAATTCTTGTCCAATTAGGGTTTTTAACCAATGTTGTGCATCCAATAGGTGTTTTTGTGTCATTGGATGAACAATTAGGTCATTTTCATCATCCGTAGGCTAATTCTTGTCCAATTAGGGTTTTTAACCAATCTTATGCATCCAATAGTTGTGTTTGTGTCATTGGATGAATAATTAGGTCATTTTCGACCTCCCTAAACTTAATCTTGTCCAATTAGGGTTTCTAACCAACCATGTGCATCCAATAGTTGTGTTTCTGTCATTGGATGAACAATTAGGTCATTTTTGACCTCCCTAAACTTAATCTTGTCCAATTAGGGTTTCTAACCAACCTTGTGCATCCAATAGGTGTTTTTGTGTCGTTGGATGAACAATTATGTCATTTTCGTCCTCCCTAGGCTAATTCTTGTCCAATTAGGGTTTTTAACCAACCTTGTGCATCCAATAGGTGTTTTTGTGTCATTGGATGAACAATTAGGTCATTTTCATCATCCGTAGGCTAATTCTTGTCCAATTAGGGTTTTTAACAAATCTTGTGCATCCAATAGTTGTGTTTGTGTCATTGGATGAACAATTAGGTCATTTTCATCATCCGTAGGCTAATTCTTGTCCAATTAGGGTTTCTAACCAATCATGTGCATCCAATAGTTGTGTTTGTGTCATTGGATGAACAATTAGGTCATTTTTGACCTCCCTAAACTTAATCTTGTCCAATTAGGGTTTCTAACCAAGCTTGTGCATCCAATAGGTGTTTTTGTGTCATTGGATGAACAATTAGGTCATTTTCATCATCCGTAGGCTAATTCTTGTCCAATTAGGGTTTTTAACCAATCTTATGCATCCAATAGTTGTGTTTGTGTCATTGGATGAACAATTAGGTCATTTTCGACCTCCCTAAACTTAATCTTGTCCAATTAGGGTTTCTAACCAATCATGTGCATCCAATAGTTGTGTTTGGGTCATTGGATGAACAATTAGGTCATTTTTGACCTCCCTAAACTTAATCTTGTCCAATTAGGGTTTCTAACCAACCTAGTGCATCCAATAGGTGTTTTTGTGTCATTGGATGAACAATTAGGTCATTTTTGACCTCCTTAGGCTTATTCTTGTCCAATTAAGGTTTTTAACCAATCTTGTGCATCCAATAGGTGTTTTCTGTCATTGGATGAATATTTAGGTCATCTTCGTCCTCCCTACACTTAACCTTGTCGAATTAGGGTTTCTAACCAATCTTGTGCATCCAATAGTTGTGTTTGTGTCATTGGATGAACAATTAGGTCATTTTCGACCTTCCTAAACTTAATCTTGTCCAATTAGGGTTTTTAAACAATCTTGTGCATCCAATAGGTGTTTTTGTGTCATTGGATGAATATTTAGATCATTTTCGCCCTCCCTACACGTAATCTTGTCCAATTATGGTTTTTAACCAATCTAGTGCATCCAATAGGTGTTTTTGTGTCATTGGATGAATATTTAGGTCATTTTCAACCTCCCTACACTTAATCTTGTCCAATTAGGGTTTTTAACCAATCTTGTGCAACCAATAGGTGTTGTGTCATTGGATGAACATTTAGGTCATTTTTGTCCTCCCTACACTTTATCTTGTCCAATTCGGGTTTCTAACCAATCTTGTGCATCCAATAGTTGTGTTTGTGTCATTGGATGAACATTTAGGTCATTTTCATCATCCCTAGGCTTATGCTTGTCCAATTAGGGTTTCTAACCAATCTTGTGCATCCAATAGGTGTTTTTGTGTCATTGGATGAACAATTAGGTCATTTTCATCATCCGTAGGCTAATTCTTGTCCAATTAGGGTTTTTAACCAATCTTGTGCATGCAATAGGTGTTATGTCATTGGATGAACATTTAGGTCATTTTCGTCCTCCCTACACTTTATCTTGTCCAATTCGGGTTTCTAACCAATCTTGTGCATCCAATAGTTGTGTTTGTGTCATTGGATGAACATTTAGGTCATCTTCATCCTCCCTAGGCTTATGCTTGTCCAATTAGGGTTTCTAACCAATCTTGTGCATCCAATAGGTGTTTTTGTGTCATTGGATGAACAATTAGGTCATTTTCATCATCCGTAGGCTAATTCTTGTCCAATTATGGTTTTTAACCAATCTTGTGCATCCAATAGTTGTGTTTGTTTCATTGGATGAATAATTTGGTCATTTTCGACCTCCCTAAACATAATCTTGTCCAATTAGGGTTTCTAACCTATCTTGTGCATCCAATAGGTGTTTTTGTGTCATTGGATGAACAATTATGTCATTTTCGTCCTCCCTACACTTTATCTTGTCCAATTCGGGTTTCTAACCAATCTTGTGCATCCAATAGTTGTGTTTGTGTCATTGGATGAACATTTAGGTCATCTTCATCCTCCCTAGGCTTATGCTTGTCCAATTAGGGTTTCTAACCAATCTTGTGCATCCAATAGGTGTTTTTGTGTCATTGGATGAACAATTAGGTCATTTTCATCATCCGTAGGCTAATTCTTGTCCAATTAGGGTTTTTAACTAATCTTGTGCATCCAATAGTTGTGTTTGTTTCATTGGATGAACAATTTGGTCATTTTCGACCTCCCTAAACATAATCTTGTCCAATTAGGGTTTCTAACCTATCTTGTGCATCCGATAGGTGTTTTTGTGTCATTGGATGAACAATTATGTCATTTGCATCCTCCCTAGGCTAATTCTTGTCCAATTAGGGTTTTTAACCAATGTTGTGCATCCAATAGGTGTTTTTGTGTCATTGGATGAACAATTAGGTCATTTTCATCATCCGTAGGCTAATTCTTGTCCAATTAGGGTTTTTAACCAATCTTGTGCATCCAATAGGTGTTATGTCATTGGATGAACATTTAGGTCATTTTCGTCCTCCCTACACTTTATCTTGTCCAATTCGGGTTTCTAACCAATCTTGTGCATCCAATAGTTGTGTTTGTGTCATTGGATGAACATTTAGGTCATCTTCATCCTCCCTAGGCTTATGCTTGTCCAATTAGGGTTTCTAACCAATCTTGTGCATCCAATAGGTGTTTTTGAGTCATTGGATGAACAATTAGGTCATTTTCATCGTCCGTAGGCTAATTCTTGTCCAATTAGGGTTTTTAACTAATCTTGTGCATCCAATAGTTGTGTTTGTTTCATTGGATGAACAATTTGGTCATTTTCGACCTCCCTAAACATAATCTTGTACAATTAGGGTTTCTAACCTATCTTGTGCATCCAATAGGTGTTTTTGTGTCATTGGATGAACAATTATGTCATTTGCGTCCTCCCTAGGCTAATTCTTGTCCAATTAGGGTTTTTAACCAATGTTGTGCATCCAATAGGTGTTTTTGTGTCATTGGATGAACAATTAGGTCATTTTCATCATCCGTAGGCTAATTCTTGTCCAATTAGGGTTTTTAACCAATCTTATGCATCCAATAGTTGTGTTTGTGTCATTGGATGAACAATTAGGTCATTTTCATCATCTGTAGGCTAATTGTTGTCCAATTAGGGTTTTTAACGAATCTTATGCATCCAATAGTTGTGTTTGTGTCATTGGATGAACAATTAGGTCATTTTCGACCTCCCTAAACTTAATCTTGTCCAATTAGGGTTTCTAACCAATCATGTGCATCCAATAGTTGTGTTTGTGTCATTGGATGAACAATTAGGTCATTTTTGACCTCCCTAAACTTAATCTTGTCCAATTAGGGTTTCTAACCAACCTTGTGCATCCAATAGGTGTTTTTGTGTCATAGGATGAACAATTAGGTCATTTTTGACCTCCTTAGGCTTATTCTTATCCAATTAAGGTTTTTAACCAATCTTGTGCATCCAATAGGTGTTTTGTGTCATTGGATGAATATTTAGGTCATGTTCGTCCTCCCTACACTTAACCTTCTCCAATTAGGGTTTCTAACCAATCTTGTGCATCCAATAGTTGTGTTTGTGTCATTGGATGAACAATTAGGTCATTTTCGACCTTCCTAAACTTAATCTTGTCCAATTAGGGTTTTTAAACAATCTTGTGCATCCAATAGGTGTTTTTGTGTCATTGGATGAATATTTAGATCATTTTCGCCCTCCCTACACGTAATCTTGTCCAATTATGGTTTTTAACCAATCTAGTGCATCCAATAGGTGTTTTTGTGTCATTGGATGAATATTTAGGTCATTTTCAACCTCCCTACACTTAATCTTGTCCAATTAGGGTTTTTAACCAATCTTGTGCATCCAATAGGTGTTGTGTCATTTGATGAACATTTAGGTCATTTTTGTCCTCCCTACACTTTATCTTGTCCAATTCGGGTTTCTAACCAATCTTGTGCATCCAATAGTTGTGTTTGTGTCATTGGATGAACATTTAGGTCATTTTCATCATCCCTAGGCTTATGCTTGTCCAATTAGGGTTTCTAACCAATCTTGTGCATCCAATAGGTGTTTTTGTGTCATTGGATGAACAATTAGGTCATTTTCATCATCCGTAGGCTAATTCTTGTCCAATTAGGGTTTTTAACCAATCTTGTGCATCCAATAGGTGTTATGTCATTGGATGAACATTTAGGTCATTTTCGTCCTCCCTACACTTTATCTTGTCCAATTCGGGTTTCTAACCAATCTTGTGCATCCAATAGTTGTGTTTGTGTCATTGGATGAACAATTAGGTCATTTTCGACCTTCCTAAATTTAATCTTGTCCAATTAGGGTTTTTAAACAATCTTGTGCATCCAATAGGTGTTTTTGTGTCATTGGATGAATATTTAGATCATTTTCGCCCTCCCTACACGTAATCTTGTCCAATTATGGTTTTTAACCAATCTAGTGCATCCAATAGGTGTTTTTGTGTCATTGGATGAATATTTAGGTCATTTTCAACCTCCCTACACTTAATCTTGTCCAATTAGGGTTTTTAACCAATCTTGTGCATCCAATAGGTGTTGTGTCATTGGATGAACATTTAGGTCATTTTTGTCCTCCCTACACTTTATCTTGTCCAATTCGGGTTTCTAACCAATCTTGTGCATCCAATAGTTGTGTTTGTGTCATTGGATGAACATTTAGGTCATTTTCATCATCCCTAGGCTTATGCTTGTCCAATTAGGGTTTCTAACCAATCTTGTGCATCCAATAGGTGTTTTTGTGTCATTGGATGAACAACTAGGTCATTTTCATCATCCGTAGGCTAATTCTTGTCCAATTAGGGTTTTTAACCAATCTTGTGCATCCAATAGGTGTTATGTCATTGGATGAACATTTAGGTCATTTTCGTCCTCCCTACACTTTATCTTGTCCAATTCGGGTTTCTAACCAATCTTGTGCATCCAATAGTTGTGTTTGTGTCATTGGATGAACATTTAGGTCATCTTCATTCTCCCTAGGCTTATGCTTGTCCAATTAGGGTTTCTAACCAATCTTGTGCATCCAATAGGTGTTTTTGTGTCATTGGATGAACAATTAGGTCATTTTCATCATCCGTAGGCTAATTCTTGTCCAATTAGGGTTTTTAACTAATCTTGTGCATCCAATAGTTGTGTTTGTTTCATTGGATGAACAATTTGGTCATTTTCGACCTCCCAAAACATAATCTTGTCCAATTAGGGTTTCTAACCTATCTTGTGCATCCAATAGGTGTTTTTGTGTCATTGGATGAACAATTATGTCATTTGCGTCCTCCCTAGGCTAATTCTTGTCCAATTAGGGTTTTTAACCAATGTTGTGCATCCAATAGGTGTTTTTGTGTCATTGGATGAACAATTAGGTCATTTTCATCATCCGTAGGCTAATTCTTGTCCAATTAGGGTTTTTAACCAATGTTATGCATCCAATAGTTGTGTTTGTGTCATTGGATGAATAATTAGGTCATTTTCGACCTCCCTAAACTTAATCTTGTCCAATTAGGGTTTCTAACCAATCATGTGCATCCAATAGTTGTGTTTGTGTCATTGGATGAACAATTAGGTCATCCCTAAACTTAATCTTTTCCAATTAGGGTTTTTAAACAATCTTGTGCATCCAATAGGTGTTTTTGTGTCATTGGATGAATATTTAGATCATTTTTGCCCTCCCTACACGTAATCTTGTCCAATTATGGTTTTTAACCAATCTAGTGCATCCAATAGTTGTTTTTGTGTCATTGGATGAATATCTAGGTCATTTTCAACCTCCCTACACTTAATCTTGTCCAATTAGGGTTTTTAACCAATCTTGTGCATCCAATAGGTGTTGTGTCATTGGATGAACATTTAGGTCATTTTCATCATCCCTAGGCTTATGCTTGTCCAATTATGGTTTCTAACCAATCTTGTGCATCCAATAGGTGTTTTTGTGTCATTGGATGAACAATTAGGTCATTTTCATCATCCGTAGGCTAATTCTTGTCCAATTAGGGTTTTTAACCAATCTTGTGCATCCAATAGGTGTTATGTCATTGGATGATCATTTAGGTCATTTTCGTCCTCCCTACACTTTATCTTGTCCAATTCGGGTTTCTAACCAATCTTGTGCATCCAATAGTTGTGTTTGTGTCATTGGATGAACATTTAGGTCATCTTCATCCTCCCTAGGCTTATGCTTGTCCAATTAGGGTTTCTAACCAATCTTGTGCATCCAATAGGTGTTTTTGTGTCATTGGATGAACATTTAGGTCATTTTCATCATCCGTAGGCTAATTCTTGTCCAATTAGGGTTTTTAACCAATCTTGTGCATCCAATAGTTGTGTTTGTTTCATTGGATGAATAATTTGGTCATTTTCGACCTCCCTAAACATAATATTGTCCAATTAGGGTTTCTAACCTATCTTGTGCATCCAATAGGTGTTTTTGTGTCATTGGATGAACAATTATGTCATTTTCGTCCTCCCTACACTTTATCTTGTCCAATTCGGGTTTCTAACCAATCTTGTGCATCCAATAGTTGTGTTTGTGTCATTGGATGAACATTTAGGTCATTTTCATCCTCCCTAGGCTTATGCTTGTCCAATTAGGGTTTCTAACCAATCTTGTGCATCCAATAGGTGTTTTTGTGTCATTGGATGAACAATTAGGTCATTTTCATCATCCGTAGGCTAATTCTTGTCCAATTAGAGTTTTTAACCAATCTTGTGCATCCAATAGTTGTGTTTGTTTCATTGGATGAATAATTTGGTCATTTTCGACCTCCCTAAACATAATCTTGTCCAATTAGGGTTTCTAACCTATCTTGTGCATCCAATAGGTGTTTTTGTGTCATTGGATGAACAATTATGTCATTTTCGTCTTCCCTACACTTTATCTTGTCCAATTCGGGTTTCTAACCAATCTTGTGCATCCAATAGTTGTGTTTGTGTCATTGGATGAACATTTAGGTCATCTTCATCCTCCCTAGGCTTATGCTTGTCCAATTAGGGTTTCTAACCAATCTTGTGCATCCAATAGGTGTTTTTGTGTCATTGGATGAACAATTAGGTCATTTTCATCATCCGTAGGCTAATTCTTGTCCAATTAGGGTTTTTAACTAATCTTGTGCATCCAATAGTTGTGTTTGTTTCATTGGATGAACAATTTGGTCATTTTCGACCTCCCTAAACATAATCTTGTCCAATTAGGGTTTCTAACCTATCTTGTGCATCCGATAGGTGTTTTTGTGTCATTGGATGAACAATTATGTCATTTGCATCCTCCCTAGGCTAATTCTTGTCCAATTAGGGTTTTTAACCAATGTTGTGCATCCAATAGGTGTTTTTGTGTCATTGGATGAACAATTAGGTCATTTTCATCATCCGTAGGCTAATTCTTGTCCAATTAGGGTTTTTAACCAATCTTGTGCATCCAATAGGTGTTATGTCATTGGATGAACATTTAGGTCATTTTCGTCCTCCCTACACTTTATCTTGTCCAATTCGGGTTTCTAACCAATCTTGTGCATCCAATAGTTGTGTTTGTGTCATTGGATGAACATTTAGGTCATCTTCATCCTCCCTAGGCTTATGCTTGTCCAATTAGGGTTTCTAACCAATCTTATGCATCCAATAGGTGTTTTTGTTTCATTGGATGAACAATTAGGGTTTTTAACCAATCTTGTGCATCCAATAGTTGTGTTTGTTTCATTGGATGAACAATTTGGTCATTTTCGACCTCCCTAAACCTAATCTTGTCCAATTAGGGTTTCTAACCTATCTTGTGCATCCAATAGGTGTTTTTGTGTTATTGGATGAACAATTATGTCATTTGCGTCCTCCCTAGGCTAATTCTTGTCCAATTAGGGTTTTTAACCAATGTTGTGCATCCAATAGGTGTTTTTGTGTCATTGGATGAACAATTAGGTCATTTTCATCATCCGTAGGCTAATTCTTGTCCAATTAGGGTTTTTAACCAATCTTGTGCATCCAATAGTTGTGTTTGTGTCATTGAATGAACAATTAGGTCATTTTCGACCTCCCTAAACTTAATCTTGTCCAATTAGGGTTTCTAACCAATCATGTGCATCCAATAGTTGTGTTTGTCTCATTGGATGAACAATTAGGTCATTTTTGACCTCCCTAAACTTAATCTTGTCCAATTAGGGTTTCTAACCAATCATGTGCATCCAATAGTTGTGTTTGTGTCATTGGATGAACAATTAGGTCATTTTTGACCTCCCTAAACTTAATCTTGTCCAATTATGGTTTCTAACCAACCTTGTGCATCCAATAGGTGTTTTTGTGTCATTGGATGAACAATTAGGTCATTTTTGACCTCCTTAGGCTTATTCTTGTCCAATTAAGGTTTGTAACCAATCTTGTGTATCCAATAGGTGTTTTGTGTCATTGGATGAACAATTGGGTCATTTTCATCATCCGTAGGCTAATTCTTGTCCAACTAGGGTTTTTAACCAATCTTATGCATCCAATAGTTGTGTTTGTGTCATTGGATGAACAATTAGGTCATTTTCGACCTCCCTAAACTTAATCTTGTCCAATTAGGGTTTCTAACCAATCATGTGCATCCAATAGTTGTGTTTGGGTCATTGGATGAACAATTAGGTCATTTTTGACCTCCCTAAACTTAATCTTGTCCAATTAGGGTTTCTAACCAACCTTGTGCATCCAATAGGTGTTTTTGTGTCATTGGATGAACAATTAGGTCATTTTTTACCTCCCTAGGCTTATTCTTGTCCAATTAAGGTTTTTAACCAAGCTTGTGCATCCAATAGGTGTTTTGTGTCATTGGATGAACAATTAGGTCATTTTCATCATCCGTAGGCTAATTCTTGTCCAATTAGGATTTTTAACCAACCTTGTGCATCCAATAGGTGTTTTTGTGTCATTGGATGAACAATTAGGTCATTTTCATCATCCGTAGGCTAATTCTTGTCCAATTAGGGTTTTTAACCAATCTTGTGCATCCAATAGTTGTGTTTGTGTCATTGGATGAACAATTAGGTCATTTTCGACCTCCCTAAACTTAATCTTGTCCAATTAGGGTTTCTAACCAACCTTGTGCATCCAATAGGTGTTTTTGTGTCATTGGACGAACAATTAGGTCATTTTTGACCTCCCTAGGCTTATTCTTGTCCAATTAAGGTTTTTAACCAAGCTTGTCCATCCAATAGGTGTTTTGTGTCATTGGATGAACAATTAAGTCATTTTCATCATCCGTAGGCTAATTCTTGTCCAATTAGGGTTTTTAACCAATCTTGTGCATCCAATAGTTGTGTTTGTGTCATTGGATGAACAATTAGGTCATTTTCGACCTCCCTAAACTTAATCTTGTCCAATTAGGGTTTCTAACCAACCTTGTGCATCCAATAGGTGTTTTTGTGTCATTGGATGAACAATTAGGTCATTTTTGACCTCCTTAGGCTTATTCTTGTCCAATTAAGGTTTTTAACCAATCTTGTGCATCCAATAGGTGTTTTGTGTCATTGGATGAATATTTAGGTCATCTTCGTCCTCCCTACACTTAACCTTGTCCAATTAGGGTTTCTAACCAATCTTGTGCATCCAATAGTTGTGTTTGTGTCATTGGATGAACAATTAGGTCATTTTTGACCTTCCTAAACTTAATCTTGTCCAATTAGGGTTTTTAAACAATCTTGTGCATCCAATAGGTGTTTTTGTGTCATTGGATGAATATTTAGATCATTTTCGCCCTCCCTACACGTAATCTTGTCCAATTATGGTTTTTAACCAATCTAGTGCATCCAATAGGTGTTTTTGTGTCATTGGATGAATATTTAGGTCATTTTCAACCTCCCTACACTTAATCTTGTCCAATTAGGGTTTTTAACCAATCTTGTGCATCCAATAGGTGTTGTGTCATTGGATGAACATTTAGGTCAATTTTGTCCTCCCTACACTTTATCTTGTCCAATTCGGGTTTCTAACCAATCTTGTGCATCCAATAGTTGTGTTTGTGTCATTGGATGAACATTTAGGTCATTTTCATCATCCCTAGGCTTATGCTTGTCCAATTAGGGTTTCTAACCAATCTTGTGCATCCAATAGGTGTTTTTGTGTCATTGGATGAACAATTAGGTCATTTTCATCATCCGTAGGCTATATCTTGTCCAATTAGGGTTTTTAACCAATCTTGTGCATCCAATAGGTGTTATGTCATTGGATGAACATTTAGGTCATTTTCGTCCTCCCTACACTTTATCTTGTCCAATTCGGGTTTCTAACCAATCTTGTGCATCCAATAATTGTGTTTGTGTCATTGGATGAACAATTAGGTCATTTTCGACCTTCCTAAACTTAATCTTGTCCAATTAGGGTTTTTAAACAATCTTGTGCATCCAATAGGTGTTTTTGTGTCATTGGATGAATATTTAGATCATTTTCGCCCTCCCTACACGTAATCTTGTCCAATTATGGTTTTTAACCAATCTAGTGCATCCAATAGGTGTTTTTGTGTCATTGGATGAATATTTAGGTCATTTTCAACCTCCCTACACTTAATCTTGTCCAATTAGGGTTTTTAACCAATCTTGTGCATCCAATAGGTGTTGTGTCATTGGATGAACATTTAGGTCATTTTTGTCCTCCCTACACTTTATCTTGTCCAATTCGGGTTTCTAACCAATCTTGTGCATCCAATAGTTGTGTTTGTGTCATTGGATGAACA
>JBBPBS010000148.1:6945-76771 GCA_037974835.1 Cicer judaicum
AAACAAAAACACCTATCGGATGCACAAGATTGGTTAGAAACCCTAATTGAACAAGATTAAGTGTAGGGACGACGAAAATGACCTAAATGTTCATCCAATGATACAAAACACCTACTGGATGCACAAGATTGGTTAAAAACCCTAATTGGATAAGAATTAGCATAAGGAGGACGAAAATGACCTAAGTGTTCATCCAATGACACAAAACACCTATTGGATGCACAAGATTGGTTAAAAACCCTAATTGGACAAGAATTATCATAGGGAGGACGAAAATGACCTAATTGTTCATCCAATGACACAAAAACACCAATTGCATGCACAAGATTGGTTAGAAACCCTAATTGGAAAAGATAAAGTGTAGGGAGGACGAAAATGACCTAAAATGTTCATCCAATGACACAAAACACCTATTGGATGCACAAGATTGGTTAAAAACCCTAATTGGACAAGATTATGTTTAGGGAGGACGAAAATGACCTAAATGTTCATCCAATGACACAAAACATCTATAGGATGCACAAGATTGGTTAAAAACCCTAATTGGATAAGAATTAGACTAAGGAGGACGAAAATGACCTAAATGATTATCCAATGACACAAAACACCTATTGGATGCACAAGATTGGTTAAAAACCCTAATTGGACAAGAATTATCATAGGGAGGACGAAAATGACCTAATTGTTCATCCAATGACACAAAAACACCAATTGGATGCACAAGATTGGTTAGAAACCCAAATTGGACAAGAAAAAGTGTAGGGAGGACGAAAATGAACTAAGTGTTCATCCAATGACACATAACACGTATTGGATGAACAAGATTGGTTAAAAACCCTAATTGGACAAGAATTAGCCTAGGGAGGACGAAAATGACCTAATTGTTCATCCAATGACACAAAAACACCTATCGCATGCACAAGATTGGTTAGAAACCCTAATTGAACAAGATTAAGTGTAGGGAGGACGAAAATGACCTAAATGTTCATCCAACGACACAAAACACCTATTGGATGCACAAGATTGGTTAAAAACCCTAATTGGATAAGAATTAGCCTAAGGAGGACGAAAATGACCTAAATGTTCATCCAATGACACAAAACACCTATTGGATGCACAAGATTGGTTAAAAACCCTAATTGGACAAGAATTATCATAGGGAGGACCAAAATGACCTAATTGTTCATCGAATGACACAAGAACACCAATTGGATGCACAAGATTGGTTAAAAACCCTAATTGGACAAGATTAAGTTTAGGGAGGACGAAAATGACCTAAATGTTCATCCAATGACACAAAACACCTATTGGATGCACAAGATTGGTTAAAAACCCTAATTGGACAAGATTAGTGTAGGGAGGACGAAAATGACCTAAATGTTCATCGAATGACACAAAAACACCTAATGGATGCATAAGATTGGTTAAAAATCCTAGTTGGACAAGAATTAGCCTAGGGAGTTCGAAAATGACCTAAATGTTCATCCAATGACACAAAAACACCAAAAGGATGCACAAGATTGGTTAAAACCCCTAATTGGAAAAGAATTAGCCTACGGAGTTCGAAAATGACCTAAATGTTTATCCAATGACACAAAAACACCTAATGGATGGACAAGATTGGTTAGAAACCCTAATTAGACAAGATTAAGTTTAGGGAGGTCGAAAATGATCTAATTGTTCATCCAATGACACAAAACACCTATTGGATGCACAAGATTGGTTAAAAACCCGAATTGGACAAAATTAAGTGTAGGGAGGACGAAAATGACCTAAATATTCATCCAATGACACAAAACACCTATTGGATGCACAAGATTGGTTAAAACCCCTAATTGTACTAGAATTAGCCTAGGGAGGACGAAAATAACCTAAATGGTCATCAAATGACACAAAAACACCTAATGGATGCAAAAGATTGGTTAAAAACCCTAATTGGACAAGATTAAGTGTAGGGAGGACGAAAATGACCTAAATGTTCATCCAATGACACAAAACACCTATTGGATGCAAAAGATTAGTTAAAAACCCTAATTGGATAAGAATTAGCATAGGGAGGACGAAAATGACATAAATGTTCATCCAATGACACAAAAACACCTAATGGATGCACAAGATTGGTTGAAAACCCTAATTGGACTACATTAAGTGTAGGGAGGACGCAAATGACCTAAATGTTCATCCAATGACACGAAACACCTATTGGATGCACAAGATTGGTTAAAAACCCTAATTGGACAAGAATTAGCCTAGGGAGGACGAAAATGACCTAATTGTTGATCCAATGACACAAAAACACCTATTGGATGCACAAGATTGGTTAGAAACCCTAATTGGACAAGATTAAGTGTAGGGAGGTCGAAAATGACATAAAGTTCATCCAATGACACAAACACATCTATTGGATGCACAAGATTGGTTAAAAATCCTAATTCGACAAGAATAAGCCTAGGGAGGACAAAAATGACCTAAATGTTCATCCAATGACACAAAAACACCTAATGGATGCACAAGATTGGTTAAAACCCCTAATTGGAAAAGAATTAGCCTAGGGAGTTCGAAAATGACCTAAATGTTTATCCAATGACACAAAAACACCTAATGGATGCACAAGATTGGTTAAAAACCCTAATTTGACTACATTAAGTGTAGGGAGGAAGAAAATGACCTAAATGTTGATCCAATGACACAAAACACCTATTGAATGCAAAAGATTGGTTAAAAACCCTAATTGGACAAGATTTAGCCTAGGGAGGACGAAAATGACCTAATTGTTCATCCAATGACGAAAAACCACCTATTGGATGCACAAGATTGGTTAGAAACCCTAATTGGACAAGATTAAGTGTAGGGCGGACGAAAATCACCTAAATGTTCATCCAATAACACAAAACACCTATTGGATGCACAAGAATGGTTAGATACCCTAATTGGACAAGAATAAGACTAGGGAGGTCGAAAATGACCTAATTATTTATCGAATGACACAAACACAACAATTGGATGCACAAGATTGGTTAGAAACCCTAATTGGACAAGCATAAGACTAGGGAGGATGAAACTGACCTAAATGTTCATCCAATGACACAAAAACACCAAATGGATGAACAAGATTGGTTAGAAACCCTAATTGGACAAGATTAAGTTTAGGGAGGACGAAAATGATCTAGTTGTTCATCCAATGACACAAAACACCTATTGGATGCACAAGATTGGTTAAAAACCCTAATTGGAAAGATTAAGTGTAGGGAGGACGAAAATGACCTAAATATTCATCCAATGACACAAACACACCTATTGGATGCACAAGACTGGTTAAAAACCCAAATTCGACAACAATTAGCCTAGGGAGGACGAAAATGACCTAAATGTTCATCCAATGACACAAAAACACCTAATGGATGTACAAGATTGGTTAGAAACCCTAATTGGACTACATTAAGTGTAGGGAGGACGAAAATGACATAAAGTTCATCCAATGACACAAACACATCTATTGGATGCACAAGATTGGTTAAAAACCCTAATTGGACAAGAATTAGCCTAGGGAGGACGAAAATGACCTAAATGTTCTCCAATGACACAAAAACACCTAATGGATGCACAGGATTGGTTAAAAACCCTAATTGAACTACATTAAGTGTAGGGAGGACGAAAATGACCTAAATGTTCATCCAATGACACAAAACACCTATTGGATACACAAGATTGGTTAAAAACCCCAATTGGACAAGAATTAGCCTACGGAGGACGAAAATGGCCTAAATGTTCATCCAATGACACAAAACACCTATTGGATGCACAAGATTGGTTAGAAACCCTAATTGGACAAGATTAAGTGTAGGGCGGACGAAAATCACCTAAATGTTCATCCAATGACACAAAACACCTATTGGATGCACAAGATTGGTTAAAACCCCTAATTGTACTAGAATTAGCCTAGGGAGGACGAAAATAACCTAAATGGTCATCAAATGACACAAAAACACCTAATGGATGCAAAAGATTGGTTAAAAACCCTAATTGGACAAGATTAAGTGTAGGGAGGACGAAAATGACCTAAATGTTCATCCAATGACACAAAACACCTATTGGATGCAAAAGATTAGTTAAAAACCCTAATTGGATAAGAATTAGCCTAGGGAGGACGAAAATGACATAAATGTTCATCCAATGACACAAAAACACCTAATGGATGCACAAGATTGGTTGAAAACCCTAATTGGACTACATTAAGTGTAGGGAGGACGCAAATGACCTAAATGTTCATCCAATGACACAAAACACCTATTGGATGCACAAGATTGGTTAAAAACCCTAATTGGACAAGAATTAGCCTAGGGAGGACGAAAATGACCTAATTGTTGATCCAATGACACAAAAACACCTATTGGATGCACAAGATTGGTTAGAAACCCTAATTGGACAAGATTAAGTGTAGGGAGGTCGAAAATGACATAAAGTTCATCCAATGACACAAACACATCTATTGGATGCACAAGATTGGTTAAAAATCCTAATTGGACAAGAATAAGCCTAGGGAGGACAAAAATGACCTAAATGTTCATCCAATGACACAAAAACACCTAATGCATGCACAAGATTAGTTAAAAACCCTAATTGGACAAGATTAAGTGTAGGGAGGACGAAAATCACCTAAATGTTCATCCAATGACACGAAACACCTATTGGATGCACAAGATTGGTTAAAAACCCTAATTGGACAAGAATTAGCCTAGGGAGGACGAAAATGACCTAAATGTTGATCCAATGACACAAAAACACCTATTGGATGCACAAGATTGGTTAGAAACCCTAATTGGACAAGATTAAGTGTAGGGAGGTCGAAAATGACATAAAGTTCATCCAATGACACAAACACATCTATTGGATGCACAAGATTGGTTAAAAATCCTAATTGGACAAGAATAAGCCTAGGGAGGACAAAAATGACCTAAATGTTCATCCAATGACACAAAAACACCTAATGCATGCACAAGATTAGTTAAAAACCCTAATTGGACAAGATTAAGTGTAGGGAGGACGAAAATCACCTAAATGTTCATCCAATGACACAAACACAACAATTGGATGCACAAGATTGGTTAGAAACCCTAATTGGACAAGCATAAGACTAGGGAGGATGAAACTAACCTAAATGTTCATCCAATGACACAAAAACACCTATTGGATGCACAAGATTGGTTAGAAACCCTAATTGGACAAGATTAATTTTAGGGAGGACGAAAATCATCTAATTGTTCATCCAATGACACAAAACACCTTTTGGATGCACAAGATTGGTTAAAAACCCTAATTGGACAAGATTAAGTGTAGGGTGGACGAAAATGACCTAAATGTTCATCCAATGACACAAAACAGCTATTGAATGCACAAGATTGGTTAAAAACCCTTATTGCACAAGAATTAGCCTAGGGAGGACGAAAATGACCTAATTGTTCATCCAATGACGCAAAAACACCTAATGGATGCACAAGATTGGTTAGAAACCCTAATTGGACAAGATTAATTTTAGGGAGGACGAAAATCATCTAATTGTTCATCCAATGACACAAAACACCTATTGGATGCACAAGATTGGTTAAAAACCCTAATTGGACAAGAATTAGCCTAGGGAGGATGAAAATGACCTAAATGTTCATCCAATGACACAAAAACACCTAATGGATGCACAAGATTGGTTAAAAACCCTAATTGGACTACATTAAGTGTAGGGAGGACGAAAATGACCTAAATGTTCATCCAATCACACATAACACCTATTGGATGCACAAGATTGGTTAAAAACACTTATTGGACAAGAATTAGCCTAGGGAGGACGAAAATGACCTAAATGTTCATCCAATGACACAAAAACACCTAATGGATGCACAAGATTGGTTAGAAACCCTAATTGGACAAGATTAAGTGTAGGGAGGTCGAGAATGACATAAAGTTCATCCAATGACACAAACACACCTATTGGATGCACAAGATTGGTTAGAAACCCTAATTGGACAAGCATAAGACTAGGGAGGATGAAACTAACCTAAATGTTCATCCAATGACACAAAAACACCTAATGGATGCACAAGATTGGTTAAAAACCCTAATTGGACAAGATTAAGTGTAGGGAGAACGAAAATGACCTAAATGTTCATCCAATGACACAAAACACCTATTGGATGCACAAGATTGGTCAGAAACCCTAATTGGACAAGATTTAGTGTAGGGAGGTCGAGAATGACATAAAGTTTATCAAATGACACAAACACACCTATTGGATGCACAAGATTGGTTAGAAACCCTAATTGGACAAGATTAAGTGTAGGGAGGTCCAGAATGACATAAAGTTCATCCAATGACACAAACACACCTATTGGATGCACAAGATTGGTTAAAAACCCTAATTGGACAAGAATTAGCCTAGGGAGGATGAAAATGACCTAAATGTTCATCCAATGACACAAAAACACCTAATGGATGCACAAGATTGGTTAAAAACCCTAATTGGACAAGAATTAGCCTAGGGAGTTTGAAAATGACCTAAATGTTCATCCAATGACACAAAAACATCTAATGGATGCACAAGATTGGTTAAAAAGCCTAATTGGACTACATTAAGTGTAGGGACGACGAAAATGACCTAAATGTGCATCCAATGACACAAAACACCTATTGAATGCACAAGATTGGTTAAAATCCCTAATTGGACAAGATTAAGTGTACGGAGGACGAAAATGACCTAAATATTCATCCAACAACACAAAACACATATTGGATGCACAAGATTACAAGATTGGTTAAAAACCCTAATTGGATAAGAATTAGCCTAGGGATGACGAAAATGACCTAAATGTTCATCCAATCACACAAAAACACCAAAAGGATGCACAAGATTGGTTAAAACCCCTAATTGGAAAAGAATTAGCCTACGGAGTTCGAAAATGACCTAAATGTTTATCTAATGACACAAAAACACCTAATGGATGCACAAGATTGGTTAAAACCCTAATTGGACTACATTAATTGTAGGGAGGACGAAAATGATCTAAATGTTCATCCAATGACACAAAACACCTATTGGATACACAAGATTGGTTAAAAACCCTAATTGGACAAGAATTAGCCTAGGGAGGACGAAAATGACCTAAATGTTCATCCAATGACACAAACACACCTAATGGATGCACAAGATTGGTTAAAACCCCTAATTGGAAAAGAATTAGCCTAGGGAGTTCGAAAATGACCTAAATGTTTATCCAATGACACAAAAACACCTATTGGATGCACAAGATTGGTTAAAAACCCTAATTGGACAAGATTAAGTGTAGGGAGCACGAAAATGACCTAAATATTCATCCAATGACACAAAACACCTATTGGATGCACAAGATTGGTTAAAACCCTAATTGGACAAGATTTAGCCTAGGGAGGACGAAAATCACTTAATTGTTCATCCAATGACACAAACACACCTATTGGATGCACAAGATTGGTTAGAAACCCTAATTGGACAAGAATAAGCCTAGGGAGGAAGAAAATGACCTAAATGTTCATCCAATGACACAAAACACCTATTGGATGCACAAGATTGGTTAAAAACCCTAATTGGACAAGAATTAGCCTAGGGAGGACGAAAATGACCTAAATGTTCATCCAATGACACAAAAACACCTAATGGACGCACAGGATTGGTTAAAACCCGTAATTGGAAAAGAATTAGCCTTGGGAGTTCGAAAATGACCTAAATGTTTATCCAATGACACAAAAACACCTAATGGATGCACAAGATTGGTTAAAACCCTAATTGGACTACATTAAGTGTAGGGAGGAAGAAAATGACCTAAATGTTCATCGAATGACACAAAACACCTATTGAATGCACAAGATTGGTTAAAAACCCTAATTGGACAAGAATTAGCCTAGGGAGGATGAAAATGACCTAAATGTTCATCCAATGACACAAAACACCTATTGGATGCACAAGATTGGTTAGAAACCCTAATTGGACAAGAATAAGCATAGGGAGGTCGAAAATGACCTAATTGTTCATCCAATGACACAAACACAACAATTGGATGCACAAGATTGGTTAGAAACCCTAATTGGACAAGCATAAGACTAGGGAGGATGAAACTAACTTAAATGTTCATCCAATGACACAAAAACACCTAATGGATGCACAGGATTGGTTAAAAACCCTAATTGGACAAGATTAAGTGTAGGGAGGTCGAGAATGACATAAAGATCATCCAATGACACAAACACACCTATTGGATGCACAAGATTGGTTAAAAACCCTAATTGGACAAGAATTAGCCTAGGGAGGACGAAAATGACATAAATGTTCATCCAATGACACAAAAACACCTATTGGATGCACAAGATTGGTTAAAAACCCTAATTGAACAAGATTAAGTGTAGAGAGCACGAAAATGACCTAAATATTCATCCAATGACACAAAACACCTATTGGATGCACAAGATTGGTTAAAACCCTAATTGGACAAGAATTAGCCTAGGGAGGACGAAAATCACTTAATTGTTCATCCAATGACACAAACACACCTAATGGATGCACAAGATTGGTTAGAAACCCTAATTGGACAAGAATAAGCCTAGGGAGGACGAAAATGATCTAAATGTTCATCCAATGACACAAAACACCAATTGAATGCACAAGATTGGTTAGAAACCCTAATTGGACAAGATTAAGTGTAGGGAGGACGAAAATGACCTAAATGTTCATCCAATGGCACAAACACACCTATTGGATGCACAAGATTGGTTAAAAACCCTAATTGGACAAGAATTAGCCTAGGGAGTTCGAAAATGACCTAAATATTCATCCAATGACACAAAAACACCTAATGGATGCACAAGATTGGTTAAAAATCCTAATTGGACTACATTAAGTGTAGGGAGGACGAAAATGACCTAAATGTTCATCCAATGACACAAAACACCTATTGGATGCACAAGATTTGTTAAAAACCCTAATTGGACAAGAATTAGCCTAGGGAGTTCGAAAATGACCTAAATATTCATCGAATGACACAAAAACACCTAATGGATGCACAAGATGGGTTAAAAACCCTAATTGGACAAGATTAAGTGTAGGGAGGACGAAAATGACCTAAATGTTCATCCAATGGCACAAACACACCTATTGGATGCACAAGATTGGTTAAAAACCCTAATTGGACAAGAATTAGCCTAGGGAGTTCGAAAATGACCTAAATATTCATCCAATGACACAAAAACACCTAATGGATGCACAAGATTGGTTAAAAATCCTAATTGGACTACATTAAGTGTAGGGAGGACGAAAATGACCTAAATGTTCATCCAATGACACAAAACACCTATTGGATGCACAAGATTGGTTAAAAACCCTAATTGGACAAGAATTAGCCTAGGGAGGACGAAAATGACCTAAATGTTCATCCGATGACACAAAACACCTATTGGATGCACAAGATTGGTTAAAAACCCTAATTGGACAAGAATTAGCCTAGCGAGAACGAAAATGACCTAATTGTTCATCCAATGACACAAAACACCTATTGGATGCACAAGATTGGTTAAAAACCCTAATTGGACAAGATTAAGTGTAGGGAGGACGAAAATGACCTAAATATTCATCCAATGACACAAAACACCTATTGGATGCACAAGATTGGTTAAAACCCTAATTGGACAAGAATTAGCCTAGGGAGGACGAAAATGACCTAAATGTTCATCCAATGACACAAAAACACCTATTGGACGCACAAGATTGGTTAAAACCCCTAATTGGAAAAGAATTAGCCTATGGAGGTCGAAAATGACCTAAATGTTTATCCAATGACACAAAAACACCTAATGGATGCACAAGATTGGTTAAAAACCCTAATTGGACTACATTAAGTGTAGGGACGACGAAAATGACCTAAATGTTCATCCAATGACACAAAACACCTATTGGATGCACAAGATTGGTTAAAAACACTAATTGGACTACATTAAGTGTAGGGAGGACGAAAAATGACCTAAATGTTCATCCAATGACACAAAAAACCTATTGGATGCACAAGATTGGTTAAAAACCCTAATTGGACAAGAATTAGCCTAGGGAGGACGAAAATGACCTAAATGTTCATCCAATGACACAAAAACACCTAATGGATGCACAAGATTGGTTAAAAAGCCTAATTGGACTACATTAAGTGTAGGGACGACGAAAATGACCTAAATGTTCATCCAATGACACAAAAACACCTATTGGATACGCAAGATTGGTTAAAAACACTAATTGGACAAGAATTAGCCTAGGGAGGACGAAAATGACCTAAATGTTCATCCAATGACACAAAAACACCTAATGGATGCACAAGATTGGTTAAAAACCCTAATTGGACTACATTAAGTGTAGGGAGGACGAAAATGACCTAAATGTTCATCCAGTGACACAAAACACCTATTGGATGCACAAGATTGGTTAAAAACCCTAATCGGACAAGAATTAGCCTAGGGACGACGAAAATGACCTAAATGTTCATCCAATGATACAAAACACCTATTGGATGCACAAGATTGGTTAAAAACCCTAATTGGACAAGATTAAGTGTAGGGAGGACGAAAATGACCTAAATGTTCATCCAATGACACAAAACACCTATTGGATGCACAAGATTGGTTAAAAACCCTAATTGGACAAGATTAAGTGTAGGGAGGACGAAAATGACCTAAATGTTCATCCAATGACACAAAAAAACCTAATGGATGCACAAGATTGGTTAAAAACCCTAATTGGACAAGATTAAGTGTAGGGAGGACGAAAATGACCTAAATGTTCATCCAATGACACCAAAACACCTAATGGATGCACAAGATTGGTTAAAAACCCTAATGGGACAAGAATTAGCCTAGGGAGTTCGAAAATGACCTAAATGTTCATCCAATGACACAAAAACACCTAATGGATGCACAAGACTGGTTAAAAAGCCTAATTGGACTACATTAAGTGTAGGGACGACGAAAATGACCTAAATGTTCATCCAATGACACAAAACACCTATTCAATGCACAATATTGGTTAAAATCCCTAATTGGACAAGATTAAGTGTAGGGAGGACGAAAATGACCTAAATATTCATCCAACGATACAAAACACATATTGGATGCACAAGATTACAAGATTGGTTAAAAACCCTAATTGGATAAGAATTATCCTAGGGATGACGAAAATGACCTAAATATTCATCCAATGACACAAAAACACCTAATGGATGCACAAGATTGGATAAACCCTAATTGGAGTACATTAAGTGTAGGGAGACGAAAATGACCTAAATGTTCATCCAATGACACAAAACACCTATTGGATGCACAAGATTGGTTAGAAACCCTAATTGGACAAGATTAAGTGTAGGGCGGACGAAAATCACCTAAATGTTCATCCAATGACACAAAACACCTATTGGATGCACAAGATTGGTTAGAAACCCTGATTGGACAAGAATAAGACTAGGGAGGTCGAAAATGACCTAATTGTTCAACCAATGGCACAAACACAATAATTGGATGCACAAGATTGGTTAGAAACCCTAATTGGACAAGCATAAGACTAGGGAGGATGAAACTGACCTAAATGTTCATCCAATGACACAAAACACCTATTAAATGCACAAGATTGGTTAAAAACACTTATTGGACAAGAATTAGCCTAGGGAGGACGAAAATGACCTAAATGTTCATCCAATGACACAAAAAAACCTAATGGATGCACAAGATTGGTTAAAAACCCTAATTGGACAAGATTAAGTGTAGGGAGGACGAAAATGACCTAAATGTTCATCCAATGACACAAAAACACCTAATGGATGCACAAGATTGGTTAAAAACCCTAATTGGACTACATTAAGTGTAGGGACGACGAAAATGACCTAAATGTTCATCCAATGACACAAAAACACCTATTGGATACGCAAGATTGGTTAAAAACACTAATTGGACAAGAATTAGCCTAGGGAGGACGAAAATGACCTAAATGTTCATCCAATGACACAAAAACACCTAATGGATGCACAAGATTGGTTAAAACCCCTAATTGGAAAAGAATTAGCCTAGGGAGTTCGAAAATGACCTAAATGTTTATCCAATGACACAAAAACACCTAATGGATGCACAAGATTGGTTAAAAACCCTAATTTGACTACATTAAGTGTAGGGAGGAAGAAAATGACCTAAATGTTGATCCAATGACACAAAACACCTATTGAATGCAAAAGATTGGTTAAAAACCCTAATTGGACAAGATTTAGCCTAGGGAGGACGAAAATGACCTAATTGTTCATCCAATGACGAAAAACCACCTATTGGATGCACAAGATTGGTTAGAAACCCTAATTGGACAAGATTAAGTGTAGGGCGGACGACAATCACCTAAATGTTCATCCAATAACACAAAACGCCTATTGGATGCACAAGAATGGTTAGATACCCTAATTGGACAAGAATAAGATTAGGGAGGTCGAAAATGACCTAATTATTTATCGAATGACACAAACACAACAATTGGATGCACAAGATTGGTTAGAAACCCTAATTGGACAAGCATAAGACTAGGGAGGATGAAACTGACCTAAATGTTCATCCAATGACACAAAAACACCAAATGGATGAACAAGATTGGTTAGAAACCCTAATTGGACAAGATTAAGTTTAGGGAGGACGAAAATGATCTAGTTGTTCATCCAATGACACAAAACACCTATTGGATGCACAAGATTGGTTAAAAACCCTAATTGGAAAGATTAAGTGTAGGGAGGACGAAAATGACCTAAATATTCATCCAATGACACAAACACACCTATTGGATGCAAAAGATTGGTTAAAAACCCAAATTCGACAACAATTAGCCTAGGGAGGACGAAAATGACCTAAATGTTCATCCAATGACACAAAAACACCTAATGGATGTACAAGATTGGTTAGAAACCCTAATTGGACTACATTAAGTGTAGGGAGGACGAAAATGACATAAAGTTCATCCAATGACACAAACACATCTATTGGATGCACAAGATTGGTTAAAAACCCTAATTGGACAAGAATTAGCCTAGGGAGGACGAAAATGACCTAAATGTTCTCCAATGACACAAAAACACCTAATGGATGCACAGGATTGGTTAAAAACCCTAATTGAACTACATTAAGTGTAGGGAGGACGAAAATGACCTAAATGTTCATCCAATGACACAAAACACCTATTGGATACACAAGATTGGTTAAAAACCCCAATTGGACAAGAATTAGCCTACGGAGGACGAAAATGGCCTAAATGTTCATCCAATGACACAAACACAACTATTGGATGGACAAGATTGGTTAGAAACCCTAATTGGACAAGCATAAGACTAGGGAGGATGAAAATGACCTAAATGTTCATCCAATGACACAAAAACACCTAATGGATGCACAAGATTGGTTAGAAACCCTAATTGGACAAGATTAAGTTTAGGGAGGACGAAAATGATCTAATTGTTCATCCAATGACACAAAACACCTATTGGATGCACAAGATTGGTTAAAAACCCGAATTGGACAAGATTAAGTGTAGGGAGGACGAAAATGACCTAAATATTCATCCAATGACACAAAACACCTATTGGATGCACAAGATTGGTTAAAACCCCTAATTGTACTAGAATTAGCCTAGGGAGGACGAAAATAACCTAAATGTTCATCCAATGACACAAAAACACCTAATGAATGCACAAGGTTGGTTAAAAACCCTAATTGCACAAGATTAAGTGTAGGGAGGACGAAAATGACCTAAATGTTCATCCAATGACACAAAACACCTATTGGATGCAAAAGATTAGTTTAAAACCCTAATTGGACAAGAATTAGCCTAGGGATGACGAAAATGAACTAAATGTTCATCCAATGACACAAAAACACCTAATGGATGCACAAGAATGGTTGAAAACCCTAATTGGACTACATTAAGATTAGATAGGACGAAAATGACCTAAATGTTCATCCAATGACACAAAACACCTATTGGATGCACAAGATTGGTTAAAAACGATAATTGGACAAGAATTAGCCTAGGGAGGACGAAAATAACCTAAATGTTTATCCAATGTCACAAAAACACCTAATGGATGCACAAGATTGGTTGAAAACCCTAATTGGACTACATTAAGTGTAGGGAGGACGCAAATGACCTAAATGTTCATCCAATGACACGAAACACCTATTGGATGCACAAGATTGGTTAAAAACCCTAATTGGACAACAATTAGCCTAGGGAGGACGAAAATGACCTAATTGTTCATCCAATGACACAAAAACACCTATTGGATTCATAAGATTGGTTAGAAACCCTAATTGGACAAGATTAAGTGTCGGGAGGTCGAAAATGACATAAAGTTCATCCAATGACACAAACACATCTATTGGATGCACAAGATTGGTTAAAAATCCTAATTGGACAAGAATTAGCCTAGGGAGGACAAAAATGACCTAAATGTTCATCCAATGACACAAAAACACCTAATGCATGCACAAGATTAGTTAAAAACCCTAATTGGACAAGATTAAGTGTAGGGAGGACGAAAATCACCTAAATGGTCATCCAATGACACAAAACACGTATTGGATGCATAAGATTGGTTAAAAACCCCAATTGGATAAGAATTAGCCTAGGTATGACGTAAATGACATAAATGTTCATCCAATGACACAAAAACACCTAATGGATGTACAAGAATGGTTAAAAACCCTAATTGGACTACATTAAGTGTAGGGAGGACGAAAATGACCTAAATGTTCATCCAATGACACAAAACACCTATTGGATACACAAGATTGGTTGAAAACCCTAATTGGACAAGAATTAGCCTAGGGAGGACGAAAATCACTTAATTGTTCATTCAATGATACAAACACACCTATTGGATGCACAAGATTGGTTAGAAACCCTAATTGGACAAGAATAAGCCTAGGGAGGTCGAAAATGACCTAATTGTTCATCCAATGACACAAACACAACAATTGGATGCACAAGATTGGTTAGAAACCCTAATTGGACAAGCATAAGACTAGGGAGGATGAAACTAACCTAAATGTTCATCCAATGACACAAAAACACCTAATGGATGCACAGGATTGGTTAAAAACCCTAATTGGACAAGATTAAGTGTAGGGAGGTCGAGAATGACATAAAGATCATCCAATGACACAAACACACCTATTGGATGCACAAGATTGGTTAAAAACCCTAATTGGACAAGAATTAGCCTAGGGAGGACGAAAATGACATAAATGTTCATCCAATGACACAAAAACACCTATTGGATGCACAAGATTGGTTAGAAACCCTAATTGGACAAGATTAAGTTTAGGGGGGACGAAAATGACCAAAATGTTCATCCAATGACACAAAACACCTATTGGATGCACAAGATTGGTTAAAAACCCTAATTGGACAAGAATTAGCCTAGGGAGGACGAAAATGACCTAATTGTTCATCCAATGACACAAAAACACCTAATGGATGCACAAGATTGGTTAAAAACCCTAATTGGACTACATTAAGTGTAGGGAGGACGAAAATGACCTAAATGTTCATCCAATGACACAAAACACCTATTGGATACACAAGATTGGTTAAAAACCCTAATTGGACAAGAATTAGCCTAGGGAGGACGAAAATCACTTAATTGTTCATCCAATGACACAAACACACCTATTGGATGCACAAGATTGGTTAGAAACCCTAATTGGACAAGAATAAGCCTAGGGAGGTCGAAAATGACCTAATTGTTCATCCAATGACACAAACACAACTATTGGATGCACAAGATTGGTTAGAAACCCTAATTGGACAAGCATAAGCCTAGGGAGGTCGAAAATGACCTAATTGTTCATCCAATGACACAAACACAACTATTGGATGCACAAGATTGGTTAGAAACCCTAATTGGATAAGCATAAGCCTAGGGAGGATGAATAACGACCTAAATGTTCATCCAATGACACAAAACACCTATTGAATGGACAAGATTGGTTAAAAACCTTAATTGGACAAGAATTAGCCTAGGGAGGACAATAATGACCTAAATGTTCATCCAATGACACAAAAACACCTAATGGATGCACAAGATTGGTTAAAAACCCTAATTGGACTACATTAAGTGTAGGAAGGACGAAAATAAACTAAATATTCATCCATTGACACAAAACACCTATTGATTGCACAAGATTGGTTAAAAACCTTAATTTGATATGAATTAGCCTAGGGAGGACGAAAATGACTTAATTGTTCATCCACTGACACAAACACACCTATTGGATGCACAAGATTGGTTAGAAACCCTAATTGGACAAGAATAAGCCTAGGGAGTTCGAAAATGACCTAAATGTTCATCCAATGACACAAAAACACCTAATGGATGCACAAGACTGGTTAAAAAGCCTAATTGGACTACATTAAGTGTAGGGACGACGAAAATGACCTAAATGTTCATCCAATGACACAAAACACCTATTCAATGCACAATATTGGTTAAAATCCCTAATTGGACAAGATTAAGTGTAGGGAGGACGAAAATGACCTAAATATTCATCCAACGATACAAAACACATATTGGATGCACAAGATTACAAGATTGGTTAAAAACCCTAATTGGATAAGAATTATCCTAGGGATGACGAAAATGACCTAAATATTCATCCAATGACACAAAAACACCTAATGGATGCACAAGATTGGATAAACCCTAATTGGAGTACATTAAGTGTAGGGAGACGAAAATGACCTAAATGTTCATCCAATGACACAAAACACCTATTGGATGCACAAGATTGGTTAGAAACCCTAATTGGACAAGATTAAGTGTAGGGCGGACGAAAATCACCTAAATGTTCATCCAATGACACAAAACACCTATTGGATGCACAAGATTGGTTAGAAACCCTAATAGGACAAGATTAAGTGTATGGAGGTCGAGAATGAAATAAAGTTCATCCAATGACACAAACACACCTATTGGATGCACAAGATTGGTTAGAAACCCTAATTGGACAAGATTAAGTGTAGGGAGGTCGAGAATGACATAAAGTTCATCCAATAACACAAACACACCTATTGGATTCACAAGATTGGTTAAAAACCCTAATTGGACAAGAATTAGCCTAGGGAGGATGAAAATGACCTAAATGTTCATCCAATGACACAAAAACACCTAATGGATGCACAAGATTGGTTACAAACCCTAATTGGACAACATTAAGTGTAGGGAGGACGAAAATGACCTAAATGTTCATCCAATGACACAAAACACCTATTGGATATACAAGATTGGTTAAAAACCCTAATTGGACAAGAATTAGCCTAGGGAGGACGAAAATGACCTAAATGTTCATCCAATGACGCAAAAACACCTATTGGATGCACAAGATTGGTTAGAAACCCTAATTGGACAAGAATAAGCCTAGGGAGGTCGAAAATGACCCAATTGTGCATCCAATGACAGAAACACTACAATTGGATGCAGAAGATTGGTTAGAAACCCTAACTGGACAAGCATAAGACTAGGGAGGATGAAACTAACCTAAATGTTCATCCAATGACACAAAAACACCTAATGGATGCACAAAATTGGTTAGAAACCCTAATTGGACAAGATTAATTTTAGGGAGGACGAAAATCATCTAATTGTTCATCCAATGAAACAAAACACCTATTGGATGCACAAGATTGGTTAAAAACCCTAATTGGACAAGATTAAGTGTAGGGAGGACGAAAATGACCTATATATTCATCCAATGATACAAAACAGCTATTGGATGCACAAGATTGGTTAAAACCCTAATTGGACAAGAATTAGCCTAGGGAGGACGAAAATGACCTAAATGTTCATCCAATGACACAAAAACACCTAACGGATGCACAACATTGGTTAAAAACCCTAATTGGACTACATTAAGTGTAGGGACGACGAAAATGACCTAAATGTTCATCCAATGACACAAAACACCTATTGAATGCACAAGATTGGTTAAACACCCTTATTGCACAAGATTTAGCCTAGGGGGGACGAAAATGACCTAATTGTTCATCCAATGACGCAAAAACACCTAATGGATGCACAAGATTGGTTAGAAACCCTCATTGGACAAGATTAAGTGTAGGGCGGACGAAAATCACCTAAATGTTCATCCAATGACACAAAACACCTATTGGATGCACAAGATTGGTTAGAAACCCTAATAGGACAAGATTAGGTGTATGGAGGTCGAGAATGACATAAAGTTCATCCAATGACACAAACGCACCTATTGGATGCACAAGATTGGTTAGAAACCCTAATTGGACAAGATTAAGTGTAGGGAGGTCGAGAATGACATAAAGTTTATCCTGTGACACAAACACACCTATTGGATGCACAAGATTGGTTAAAAACCCTAATTGGACAAGAATTAGCCTAGGGAGGATGAAAATGACCTAAATGTTCATCCAATGACACAAAACACCTATTGGATGCACAAGATTGGTTAGAAACCCTAATTGGACAACAATAAGCATAGGGAGGTCGAAAATGACCTAATTGTTCATCCAATGACAAAAACACAACAATTGGATGCACAAGATTGGTTAGAAACCCTAATTGGACAAGCATAAGACTAGGGAGGCTGAAACTAGTCTAAATGTTCATCCAATGACACAAAAACACCTATTGGATGCACAAGATTGGTTAAAAACCCTAATTGGACAAGATTAAGTGTAGGGAGCACGAAAATGACCTAAATATTCATCCAATGACACAAAACACCTATTGGATGCACAAGATTGGTTAAAACCGTAATTGGACAAGAATTAGCATAGGGAGGACGAAAATAACTTAATTGTTCATCCGATGACACAAACACACCTAATGGATGCACAAGATTGGTTAGAAACCCTAATTGGACAAGAATAAGCCTAGGGAGGACGAAAATGACCTAAATGTTCATCCAATGACACAAAACACCTATTGGATGCACAAGATTGGTTAGAAACCCTAATTGGACAAGATTAAGTGTAGGGAGGACGAAAATGACCTAAATGTTCATCCAATGACACAAACACACCTATTGGATGCACAAGATTGGTTAAAAACCCTAATTGGACAAGAATTAGCCTAGGGAGTTCGAAAATGACCTAAATGTTCATCCAATGACACAAAAACACCTAATGGATGCACAAGATTGGTTAAAAATCCTAATTGGACTACATTAAGTGTAGGGAGGACGAAAATGACCTAAATGTTCATCCAATGACACAAAACACCTATTGGATGCACAAGATTGGTTAAACACCCTTATTGCACAAGATTTAGCCTAGGGGGGACGAAAATGACCTAATTGTTCATCCAATGACGCAAAAACACCTAATGGATGCACAAGATTGGTTAGAAACCCTCATTGGACAAGATTAAGTGTAGGGCGGACGAAAATCACCTAAATGTTCATCCAATGACACAAAACACCTATTGGATGCACAAGATTGGTTAGAAACCCTAATAGGACAAGATTAAGTGTATGGAGGACGAAAATGACCTATATATTCATCCAATGATACAAATAAGCTATTGGATGCACAAGATTGGTTAAAACCCTAATTGGACAAGAATTAGCCTAGGGAGGACGAAAATGACCTAAATGTTCATCCAATGACACAAAAACACCTAACAGATGCACAACATTGGTTAAAAACCCTAATTGGACTACATTAAGTGTAGGGACGACGAAAATGACCTAAATGTTCATCCAATGACACAAAACACCTATTGAATGCACAAGATTGGTTAAAAACCCTTATTGCACAAGAATTAGCCTAGGGGGGACGAAAATGACCTAATTGTTCATCCAATGACGCAAAAACACCTAATGGATGCACAAGATTGGTTAGAAACCCTCATTGGACAAGATTAAGTGTAGGGCGGACGAAAATCACCTAAATGTTCATCCAATGACACAAAACACCTATTGGATGCACAAGATTGGTTAGAAACCCTAATAGGACAAGATTAAGTGTATGGAGGTCGAGAATGACATAAAGTTCATCCAATGACACAAACGCACCTATTGGATGCACAAGATTGGTTAGAAACCCTAATTGGACAAGATTAAGTGTAGGGAGGTCGAGAATGACATAAAGTTCATCCTGTGACACAAACACACCTATTGGATGCACAAGATTGGTTAAAAACCCTAATTGGACAAGAATTAGCCTAGGGAGGATGAAAATGACCTAAATGTTCATCCAATGACACAAAACACCTATTGGATGCACAAGATTGGTTAGAAACCCGAATTGGACAAGAATAAGCATAGGGAGGTCGAAAATGACCTAATTGTTCATCCAATGACACAAACACAACAATTGGATGCACAAGATTGGTTAGAAACCCTAATTGGACAAGCATAAGACTAGGGAGGCTGAAACTAACCTAAATGTTCATCCAATGACACAAAAACACCTATTGGATGCACAAGATTGGTTAAAAACCCTAATTGGACAAGATTAAGTGTAGGGAGGACGAAAATGACCTAAATGTTCATCCAATGACACAAACACACCTATTGGATGCACAAGATTGGTTAAAAACCCTAATTGGACAAGAATTAGCCTAGGGAGTTCGAAAATGACCTAAATGTTCATCCAATGACACAAAAACACCTAATGGATGCACAAGATTGGTTAAAAATCCTAATTGGACTACATTAAGTGTAGGGAGGACGAAAATGATCTAAATGTTCATCCAACGACACAAAACACCTATTGGATGCACAAGATTGGTTAAAAACGCTTATTGGACAAGAATTAGCCTAGGGAGGACGAAAATGACCTAAATGTTCATCGAATGACACAAAAACACCTAATGGATGCACAAGATTGGTTAAAAACCCTAATTGGACAAGATTAAGTGTAGGGAGGACGAAAATGACCTAAATGTTCATCCAATGACACAAAACACCTATTGGATGCAAAAGATTGGTTAAAAACCCTAATTGGACAAGATTAAGTGAAGGGAGGACGAAAATGACCTAAATGTTCATCCAATGACACAAAACACCTATTGGATGCACAAGATTGGTTAAAAACCCTTATTGGACAAGAATTAGCCTAGGGAGGACGAAAATGACCTAATTGTTCATGCAATGACACAATAACACCTATTGGATGCACAAGATTGGTTAAAAACCCTAATTGGACAAGATTAAGTGTAATGAGGACGAAAATTACCTAAATATTCATCCAATGACACAAAAACACCTAATGGATGCACAAGATTGGTTAAAAACCCTAATTGGACAAGAATTAGCCTAGGGAGGACGAAAATGACCTAATTGTTCATCCAATGACACAATAACACCTATTGGATGCACAAGATTTGGGTAGAAACCCTAATTGGACAAGATTAAGTGTAGGGAGGTCGAAAATGACATAAAGTTCATCCAATGACACAAACACATCTATTGGATGCACAGGATAGGTTAAAAACCCTAATTGGACAAGAATTAGCCTAGGGAGGACGAAAATGACCTAAATGTTCTCCAATAACACAAAAACACCTAATGGATGCACAAGATTGGTTAAAAACCCTAATTGGACTACATTAAGTGTAGGGAGGATGAAAATGACCTAAATGTTCATCCAATGACACAAAACACCTATTAGATGCACAAGATTGGTTAAAAACGATAACTGGACAAGAATTAGCCTAGGGAGGACGAAAATGACCTAAATGTTTATCCAATGTCACAAAAACACCTAATGGATGCACAAGATTGGTTGAAAACCCTAATTGGACTACATTAAGTGTAGGGAGGACGCAAATGACCTAAATGTTCATCCAATGACACGAAACACCTATTGGATGCACAAGATTGGTTAGAAACCCTAATTGGACAAGAATAAGACTAGGGAGGTCGAAAATGACCTAATTGTTCATCCAATGACACAAACACAACTATTGGATGCACAAGATTGGTTAGAAACCCTAATTGGACAAGCATAAGCCTAGGGAGGTAGAAAATGACCTAATTGTTCATCCAATGACACAAACACAACTATTGGATGCACAAGATTGGTTAGAAACCCTAATTGGACAAGCATAAGCCTAGGGACGATGAAAAACGACCTAAATGTTGATCCAATGACACAAAACACCTATTGGATGGACAAGCTTGGTTAAAAACCCTAATTGGACAAGAATTAGCCTAGGGAGGACAAAAATGACCTAAATGTTCATCCAATGACACAAAAACACCTAATGGATGCACAAGATTGGTTAAAAACCCTAATTGGACAAGAATAAGTGTAACGAGGACAAAAATTACCTAAATATTCATCCAATGACACAAAAACACCTAATGGATGCACAAGATTGGTTAAAAACCCTAATTGGACAAGAATTAGCCTAGGGAGGACGAAAATGACCGAATTGTTCATCCAACGACACAATAACACCTATTGGATGCACAAGATTGGTTAGAAACCCTAATTGGACAAGATTAAGTGTAGGGAGGTCGAAAATGACATAAAGTTAATCCAATGACACAAACACATCTATTGGTTGCACAAGATTGGTTAAAAACCCTAATTGGACAAGAATTAGCCTAGGGAGGACGAAAATGACCTAAATGTTCTCCAATAACACAAAAATGCCTAATGGATGCACAGGATTGGTTAAAAACCCTAATTGAACTACATTAAGTGTAGGGAGGACGAAAATGACCAAAATGTTCATCCAATGACACAAAACACCTATTGGATACACAAGATTGGTTAAAAACCCCAATTGGACAAGAATTAGCCTACGGAGGACGAAAATGACCTAAATGTTCATCCAATGACACAAACACAACTATTGGATGCACAAGATTGGTTAGAAACCCTAATTGGACAAGCATAAGACTAGGGAGGATGAAAATGACCTAAATGTTCATCCAATGACACAAAAACACCTAATGGATGCACAAGATTGGTTAGAAACCCTAATTGGACAAGAATAAGCCTAGGGAGGTCGAAAATGACCTAATTGTTCATCCAATGACACAAACACAACAATTGGATGCACAAGATTGGTTAGAAACCCTAATTGGACAAGCATAAGACTAGGGAGGATGAAACTAACCTAAATGTTCATCCAATGACACAAAAACACCTAATGGATGCACAGGATTGGTTAAAAACCCTAATTGGACAAGATTAAGTGTAGGGAGGTCGAGAATGACATAAAGATCATCCAATGACACAAACACACCTATTGGATGCACAAGATTGGTTAAAAACCCTAATTGGACAAGAATTAGCCTAGGGAGGACGAAAATGACATAAATGTTCATCCAATGACACAAAAACACCTATTGGATGCACAAGATTGGTTAAAAACCCTAATTGAACAAGATTAAGTGTAGAGAGCACGAAAATGACCTAAATATTCATCCAATGACACAAAACACCTATTGAATGCACAAGATTGGTTAAAAACCCTAATTGGACAAGAATTAGCCTAGGGAGGACGAAAATCACTTAATTGTTCATCCAATGACACAAAAACACCTAATGGATGCACAAGATTGGTTAGAAACCCTAATTGGACAAGAATAAGCATAGGGAGGACGAAAATGATCTAAATGTTCATCCAATGACACAAAACACCAATTGAATGCACAAGATTGGTTAGAAACCCTAATTGGACAAGATTAAGTGTAGGGAGGACGAAAATGACCTAAATGTTCATCCAATGGCACAAACACACCTATTGGATGCACAAGATTGGTTAAAAACCCTAATTGGACAAGAATTAGCCTAGGGAGTTCGAAAATGACCTAAATATTCATCCAATGACACAAAAACACCTAATGGATGCACAAGATTGGTTAAAAATCCTAATTGGACTACATTAAGTGTAGGGAGGACGAAAATGACCTAAATGTTCATCCAATGACACAAAACACCTATTGGATGCACAAGATTTGTTAAAAACCCTAATTGGACAAGAATTAGCCTAGGGAGTTCGAAAATGACCTAAATATTCATCGAATGACACAAAAACACCTAATGGATGCACAAGATGGGTTAAAAACCCTAATTGGACAAGATTAAGTGTAGGGAGGACGAAAATGACCTAAATGTTCATCCAATGACACAAAACACCTATTGGATGCACAAGATTGGTTAAAAACCCTAATTGGACAAGATTAAGTGTAGGGAGGACGAAAATGACCTAAATGTTAATCCAATGACACAAAAACACCTAATGGATGCACAAGATTGGTTAAAAACCCTAATTGGACAAGAATTAGCCTAGGGAGTTTGAAAATGACCTAAATGTTCATCCAATGACACAAAAACATCTAATGGATGCACAAGATTGGTTAAAAAGCCTAATTGGACTACATTAAGTGTAGGGACGACGAAAATGACCTAAATGTGCATCCAATGACACAAAACACCTATTGAATGCACAAGATTGGTTAAAATCCCTAATTGGACAAGATTAAGTGTACGGAGGACGAAAATGACCTAAATATTCATCCAACGACACAAAACACATATTGGATGCACAAGATTACAAGATTGGTTAAAAACCCTAATTGGATAAGAATTAGCCTAGGGATGACGAAAATGACCTAAATGTTCATCCAATCACACAAAAACACCAAAAGGATGCACAAGATTGGTTAAAACCCCTAATTGGAAAACAATTAGCCTACGGAGTTCGAAAATGACCTAAATGTTTATCTAATGACACAAAAACACCTAATGGATGCACAAGATTGGTTAAAACCCTAATTGGACTACATTAAGTGTAGGGAGGACGAAAATGATCTAAATGTTCATCCAATGACACAAAACACCTATTGGATACACAAGATTGGTTAAAAACCCTAATTGGACAAGAATTAGCCTAGGGAGGACGAAAATGACCTAAATGTTCATCCAATGACACAAACACACCTAATGGATGCACAAGATTGGTTAAAACCCCTAATTGGAAAAGAATTAGCCTAGGGAGTTCGAAAATGACCTAAATGTTTATCCAATGACACAAAAACACCTATTGGATGCACAAGATTGGTTAAAAACCCTAATTGGACAAGATTAAGTGTAGGGAGCACGAAAATGACCTAAATATTCATCCAATGACACAAAACACCTATTGGATGCACAACATTGGTTAAAACCCTAATTGGACAAGATTTAGCCTAGGGAGGACGAAAATCACTTAATTGTTCATCCAATGACACAAACACACCTATTGGATGCACAAGATTGGTTAGAAACCCTAATTGGACAAGAATAAGCCTAGGGAGGAAGAAAATGACCTAAATGTTCATCCAATGACACAAAACACCTATTGGATGCACAAGATTGGTTAAAAACCCTAATTGGACAAGAATTAGCCTAGGGAGGACGAAAATGACCTAAATGTTCATCCAATGACACAAAAACACCTAATGGACGCACAGGATTGGTTAAAACCCGTAATTGGAAAAGAATTAGCCTTGGGAGTTCGAAAATGACCTAAATGTTTATCCAATGACACAAAAACACCTAATGGATGCACAAGATTGGTTAAAACCCTAATTGGACTACATTAAGTGTAGGGAGGAAGAAAATGACCTAAATGTTCATCGAATGACACAAAACACCTATTGAATGCACAAGATTGGTTAAAAACCCTAATTGGACAAGAATTAGCCTAGGGAGGACGAAAATGACCTAATTGTTTATCCAATGACGCTAAAACACCAATTGGATGCACAAGATTGGTTAAAACCCTAATTGGACAAGATTAAGTGTAGGGCGGACGAAAATCACCTAAATGTTCATCCAATGACACAAAACACCTATTGGATGTAAAAGATTGGTTAGAAACCCTAATTGGACAAGATTAAGTGTAGGGAGGTCGAGAATGACATAAAGTTCATCCAATGACACAAACACACCTATTGGATGCACAAGATTGGTTAGAAACCCTAATTAGACAAGATTAAGTGTAGGGCGGACGAAAATCACCTAAATGTTCATCCAATGACACAAAACACCTATTGGATGCACAAGATTGGTTAGAAACCCTAATTGGACAAGATTAAGTGTAGGGAGGTCGAGAATGACATAAAGTTCATCCAATAACACAAATACACCTATTGGATGCACAAGATTGGTTAGAAACCCTAATTGGACAAGATTAAGTGTAGGGCGGACGAAAATCACCTAAATGTTCATCCAATGACACAAAACACCTATTGGATGCACATGATTGGTTAAAAACCATAATTGGACAAGATTAAATGTAGGGAGGACGAAAATGACCTAAATGTTCATCCAATGACACAAAAACACCTAATGGATGCACAAGATTGGTTAAAAATCCTAATTGGACTACATTAAGAGTAGGGACGACGAAAATGACCTAAATGTTCATCCAATCACACAAAACACCTATTGAATGTACAAGATTGAATAAAAACCCTAATTGGACAAGATTAAGTGTAGGGAGGACGAAAATGACCTAAATATTCATCCAAAGACACAAAAACACCAAAAGGATGCACAAGATTGGTTAAAACCCCTAATTGGAAAAGAATTAGCCTACGGAGTTCGAAAATGACCTAAATGTTTATCTAATGACACAAAAACACCTAATGGATGCACAAGATTGGTTAAAACATTAATTGGACTACATTAAGTGTAGGGAGGACGAAAATGACCTAAATGTTTATCCAATGACACAAAACACCTATTGGATACACAAGATTGGTTAAAAACCCTAATTGGACAAGAATTAGCCTAGGGAGGACGAAAATGACCTAAATGTTCATCCAATGACACAAACACACCTAATGGATGCACAAGATTGGTTAAAACCCCTAATTGGAAAAGAATTAGCCTAGGGAGTTCGAAAATGACCTAAATGTTTATCCAATGACACAAAAACACCTAATGGATGCACAAGATTGGTTAAAAACCCTAATTTGACTACATTAAGGATAGGGAGGACGAAAATGATCTAAATGTTCATCCAATGACACAAAACACCTATTGAATGCAAAAGATTGGTTAAAAACCCTACTTGGACAAGAATTAGCCTAGGGTGGACGAAAATGACCTAATTGTTCATCCAATGACGCAAAAACACCTATTGGATGCACAAGATTGGTTAGAAACCCTAATTGGACAAGATTAAGTGTAGGGCGGACGAAAATAACCTAAATGTTCATCCAATGACACAAAACACCTATTGGATGCACAAGATTGGTTAGAAACCCTAATTGGACAAGAATAAGACTAGGGAGATCGAAAATGACCTAATTGTTCATCCAATGCCACAAACACAACAATTGGATGCACAAGATTGGTAAGAAACCCTAATTGGACAAGCATAAGACTAGGCAGAATGAAACTGACCTAAATGTTCATCCAATGACACAAAAAAACCTAATGGATGCACAAGATTGGTTAGAAACTCTAATTGGACAAGATTAAGTTTAGGGAGGACGAAAAAGATCTAATTGTTAATCCAATGACACAAAACACCTATTGGATGCACAAGATTGGTTAAAAACCCTAATTGGAAAGATTAAGTGTAGGGAGGACGAAAATGACCTAAATATTCATCCAATGACACAAAACACCTATTGGATGCACAAGATTGGTTAAAAACCCTAATTGGACAAGAATTAGCCTAGGGAGGACGAAAATGACCTAATTGTTCATCCAATGACACAAAAACACCTATTGGATGCACTAGATTGGTTAGAAACCCTAATTGGACAAGATTAAGTGTAGGGAGGTCGAAAATGACATAAAGTTCATGCAATGACACAAACACATCTATTGGATGCACAAGATTGGTTAAAAACCCTAATTGGACTACATTAAGTGTAGGGAGGACGAAAATGACCTAAATGTTCATCCAATGACACAAAACACCTATTGGATACACAAGATTGGTTAAAAACCCTAATTGGACAAGAATTAGCCTAGGGAGGACGAAAATCACTTAATTGTTCATCCAATGACACAAACACACCTATTGGATGCACAAGATTGGTTAGAAACCCTAATTGGACAAGCATAAGCCTAGGGAGGTAGAAAATGACCTAATTGTTCATCCAATGACACAAACACAACTATTGGATGCACAAGATTGGTTAGAAACCCTAATTGGACAAGCATAAGCCTAGGGAGGATGAAAAACGACCTAAATGTTCATCCAATGACACAAAACACCTATTGGATGGAAAAGATTGGTTAAAAACCCTAATTGGACAAGAATTAGCCTAGGGAGGACAAAAATGACCTAAATGTTCATCCAATGACACAAAAACACCTAATGGATGCACAAGATTGGTTAAAAACCCTAATTGGACAAGAATTAGCCTAGGGAGTTCGAAAATGACCTAAATGTTCATCCAATGACACAAAAACACCTAATGGATGCACAAGATTGGTTAAAAACCCTAATTGGACAAGATTAAGTGTAGGGAGGACGAAAATGACCTAAATGTTCATCCAATGACACAAAACACCTATTGGATGCAAAAGATTAGTTAAAAACCTAATTGGACAAGAATTAGCCTAGGGAGGACGACAATGACCTAAATGTTCATCCAATGACACAAAAACACCTAATGGATGCACAAGAATGGTTAAAAACGCTAATTGGACTACATTAAGGGTAGGAAGGACGAAAATGACCTAAATGTTCATCCAATGACACAAAACACCTATTAGATGCACAAGATTGGTTAAAAACGATAATTGGACAAGAATTAGCCTAGGGAGGACGAAAATGACCTAAATGTTTATCCAATGTCACAAAAACACCTAATGGATGCACAAGATTGGTTGAAAACCCTAATTGGACTACATTAAGTGTAGGGAAGATGCAAATGACCTAAATGTTCATCCAATGACACGAAACACCTATTGGATGCACAAGATTGGTTAGAAACCCTAACTGGACAAGATTAAGTGTAGGGAGGTCGAAAATGACATAAAGTTCATCCAATGACACAAACACATCTATTGGATGCACAAGATTGGTTAAAAATCCTAATTGGACAAGAATTAGCCTAGGGAGGATAAAAATGACCTAAATGTTCATCCAATGACACAAAAACACCTAATGCATGCACAAGATTAGTTAAAAACCCAAATTGGACAAGATTAAGTGTAGGGAGGACGAAAATCACCTAAATGTTCATCCAATGACACAAAACACGTATTGGATGCATAAGATTGGTTAAAAACCCTAATTGGATAAGAATTAGCCTAGGTATGACGTAAATGACATAAATGTTCATCCAATGACACAAAAACACCTAATGGATGTACAAGAGTGGTTAAAAACCCTAATTGGACTACATTAAGTGTAGGGAGGACGAAAATGACCTAAATGTTCATCCAATGACACAAAACACCTATTGGATACACAAGATTGGTTAAAAACCCTAATTGGACAAGAATTAGCCTAGGGAGGACGAAAATGACCTAATTGTTCATCCAATGACACAAAAACACCTATTGGATGCACAAGATTGGTTAGAAACCCTAATTGGACAAGATTAAGTTTAGGGAGGACAAAAATGACGTAAATGTTCATGCAATGACACAAAACACCTATTGGATGCAGAAGATTGGTTAAAAACCCTAATTGGACAAGAATTAGCCTAGGGAGGACGAAAATGACCTAAATGTTGATCCAATGACACAAAAACACCTATTGGATGCACAAGATTGGTTAGAAACCCTAATTGGACAAGATTAAGTGTAGGGAGGTCGAAAATGACATAAAGTTCATCCAATGACACAAACACATCTATTGGATGCACAAGATTGGTTAAAAATCCTAATTGGACAAGAATAAGCCTAGGGAGGACAAAAATGACCTAAATGTTCATCCAATGACACAAAAACACCTAATGCATGCACAAGATTAGTTAAAAACCCTAATTGGACAAGATTAAGTGTAGGGAGGACGAAAATCACCTAAATGTTCATCCAATGACACAAACACAACAATTGGATGCACAAGATTGGTTAGAAACCCTAATTGGACAAGCATAAGACTAGGGAGGATGAAACTAACCTAAATGTTCATCCAATGACACAAAAACACCTAATGGATGCACAAGATTGGTTAGAAACCCTAATTGGACAAGATTAATTTTAGGGAGGACGAAAATCATCTAATTGTTCATCCAACGACACAAAACACCTTTTGGATGCACAAGATTGGTTAAAAACCCTAATTGGACAAGATTAAGTGTAGGGAGGACGAAAATGACCTAAATGTTCATCCAATGACACAAAACACCTATTGGATGCAAAAGATTAGTTAAAAACCCTAATTGGACAAGAATTAGCCTAGGGAGGACGACAATGACCTAAATGTTCATCCAATGACACAAACACAACTATTGGATGGACAAGATTGGTTAGAAACCCTAATTGGACAAGCATAAGACTATGGAGGATGAAAATGACCTAAATATTCATCCAATGACACAAAAACACCTAATGGATGCACAAGATTGGTTAGAAACTCTAATTGGACAAGATTATGTTTAGGGAGGTCCAAAATGATCTAATTGTTCATCCAATGACACAAAACACCTATTGGATGCACAAGATTGGTTAAAAACCCGAATTGGACAAGATTAAGTGTAGGGAGGACGAAAATGACCTAAATATTCATCCAATGACACAAAACACCTATTGGATGCACAAGATTGGTTAAAACCCCTAATTGTACTAGAATTAGCCTAGGGAGGACGAAAATAACCTAAATGTTCATCCAATGACCCAAAAACACCTAATGAATGCACAAGATTGGTTAAAAACCCTAATTGCACAAGATTAAGTGTAGGGAGGACGAAAATGACCTAAATGTTCATCCAATGACACAAAACACCTAATGGATGCAAAAGATTAGTTAAAAACCCTAATGGGACAAGAATTAGCCTAGGGAGGACGAAAATGACCTAAATGTTCATCCAATGACACAAAAACACCTAATGGATGCACAAGAATGGTTAAAAACCCTAATTGGACTACATTAAGATTAGGAAGGACGAAAATGACCTAAATGTTCATCCAATGACACAAAACACCTATTGGATGCACAAGATTAGTTAAAAACCCTAATTGGACAAGATTAAGTGTAGGGAGGACGAAAATCACCTAAATGTTCATCCAATGACACAAAACACGTATTGGATGCATAAGATTGGTTAAAAACCCTAATTGGATAAGAATTAGCCTAGGTATGACGTAAATGACATAAATGTTCATCCAATGACACAAAAAAACCTAATGGATGTACAAGAATGGTTAAAAACCCTAATTGGACTACATTAAGTGTAGGGAGGACGAAAATGACCTAAATGTTCATCCAATGACACAAAACACCTATTGGATACACAAGATTGGTTAAAAACCCTAATTGGACAAGAATTAGCCTAGGGAGGAAGAAAATCACTTAATTGTTCATCCAATGACACAAACACACCTATTGGATGCACAAGATTGGTTAGAAACCCTAATTGGACAAGAATAAGCCTAGGGAGGTCGAAAATGACCTAATTGTTCATCCAATGACACAAACACAACTATTGATGCACAAGATTGGTTAGAAACCCTAATTGGACAAGCATAAGCCTAGGGAGGTTGAAAATAACCTAAATGTTCATCCAATGACACAAAAACACCTAATGGATGCACAAGATTGGTTAAAAACCCTAATTGGACAAGATTAAGTTTAGGGAGGACGAAAATGACCTAAATGTTCATCCAATGACACAAAACACCTATTGGATGCACAAGATTGGTTAAAAACCCTAATTGGACAAGATTAGTGTAGGGAGGACGAAAATGACCTAAATGTTCATCGAATGACACAAAAACACCTAATGGATGCACAAGATTGGTTAAAAACCCTAATTGGAGAAGAATTAGCCTAGGGAGTTCGAAAATGACATAAATGTTCATCCAATGACACAAAAACACCTAATGGATGCACAAGATTGGTTGAAAACCCTAATTGGACTACATTAAGTGTAGGGAGGACGCAAATGACCTAAATGTTCATCCAATGACACGAAACACCTATTGGATGCACAAGATTGGTTAAAAACCCTAATTGGACAAGAATTAGCCTAGGGAGGACGAAAATGACCTAATTGTTGATCCAATGACACAAAAACACCTATTGGATGCACAAGATTGGTTAGAAACCCTAATTGGACAAGATTAAGTGTAGGGAGGTCGAAAATGACATAAAGTTCATCCAATGACACAAACACATCTATTGGATGCACAAGATTGGTTAAAAATCCTAATTGGACAAGAATAAGCCTAGGGAGGACAAAAATGACCTAAATGTTCATCCAATGACACAAAAACACCTAATGGATGCACAAGATTGGTTAAAACCCCTAATTGGAAAAGAATTAGCCTAGGGAGTTCGAAAATGACCTAAATGTTTATCCAATGACACAAAAACACCTAATGGATGCACAAGATTGGTTAAAAACCCTAATTTGACTACATTAAGTGTAGGGAGGAAGAAAATGACCTAAATGTTGATCCAATGACACAAAACACCTATTGAATGCAAAAGATTGGTTAAAAACCCTAATTGGACAAGATTTAGCCTAGGGAGGACGAAAATGACCTAATTGTTCATCCAATGACGAAAAACCACCTATTGGATGCACAAGATTGGTTAGAAACCCTAATTGGACAAGATTAAGTGTAGGGCGGACGAAAATCACCTAAATGTTCATCCAATAACACAAAACACCTATTGGATGCACAAGAATGGTTAGATACCCTAATTGGACAAGAATAAGACTAGGGAGGTCGAAAATGACCTAATTATTTATCGAATGACACAAACACAACAATTGGATGCACAAGATTGGTTAGAAACCCTAATTGGACAAGCATAAGACTAGGGAGGATGAAACTGACCTAAATGTTCATCCAATGACACAAAAACACCAAATGGATGAACAAGATTGGTTAGAAACCCTAATTGGACAAGATTAAGTTTAGGGAGGACGAAAATGATCTAGTTGTTCATCCAATGACACAAAACACCTATTGGATGCACAAGATTGGTTAAAAACCCTAATTGGAAAGATTAAGTGTAGGGAGGACGAAAATGACCTAAATATTCATCCAATGACACAAACACACCTATTGGATGCACAAGATTGGTTAAAAACCCAAATTCGACAACAATTAGCCTAGGGAGGACGAAAATGACCTAAATGTTCATCCAATGACACAAAAACACCTAATGGATGTGCAAGATTGGTTAGAAACCCTAATTGGACTACATTAAGTGTAGGGAGGACGAAAATGACATAAAGTTCATCCAATGACACAAACACATCTATTGGATGCACAAGATTGGTTAAAAACCCTAATTGGACAAGAATTAGCCTAGGGAGGACGAAAATGACCTAAATGTTCTCCAATGACACAAAAACACCTAATGGATGCACAGGATTGGTTAAAAACCCTAATTGAACTACATTAAGTGTAGGGAGGACGAAAATGACCTAAATGTTCATCCAATGACACAAAACACCTATTGGATACACAAGATTGGTTAAAAACCCCAATTGGACAAGAATTAGCCTACGGAGGACGTAAATGACCTAAATGTTCATCCAATGACACAAACACAACTATTGGATGGACAAGATTGGTTAGAAACCCTAATTGGACAAGCATAAGACTATGGAGGATGAAAATGACCTAAATATTCATCCAATGACACAAAAACACCTAATGGATGCACAAGATTGGTTAGAAACTCTAATTGGACAAGATTATGTTTAGGGAGGTCCAAAATGATCTAATTGTTCATCCAATGACACAAAACACCTATTGGATGCACAAGATTGGTTAAAAACCCGAATTGGACAAGATTAAGTGTAGGGAGGACGAAAATGACCTAAATATTCATCCAATGACACAAAACACCTATTGGATGCACAAGATTGGTTAAAACCCCTAATTGGACAAGATTAAGTGTAGGGAGGACGAAAATGACCTAAATGTTCATCCAATGACACAAAACACCTATTGGATGCAAAAGATTAGTTAAAAACCCTAATTGGACAAGAATTAGCCTAGGGAGGACGAAAATGACATAAATGTTCATCCAATGACACAAAAACACCTAATGGATGCACAAGATTGGTTGAAAACCCTAATTGGACTACATTAAGTGTAGGGAGGACGCAAATGACCTAAATGTTCATCCAATGACACGAAACACCTATTGGATGCACAAGATTGGTTAGAAACCCTAATTGGACAAGATTAAGTGTAGGGAGGTCGAAAATGACATAAAGTTCATCCAATGACACAAACACATCTATTGGATGCACAAGATTGGTTAAAAATCCTAATTGGACAAGAATAAGCCTAGGGAGGACAAAAATGACCTAAATGTTCATCCAATGACACAAAAACACCTAATGCATGCACAAGATTAGTTAAAAACCCTAATTGGACAAGATTAAGTGTAGGGAGGACGAAAATCACCTAAATGTTCATCCAATGACACGAAACACCTATTGGATGCACAAGATTGGTTAAAAACCCTAATTGGACAAGAATTAGCCTAGGGAGGACGAAAATGACCTAAATGTTGATCCAATGACACAAAAACACCTATTGGATGCACAAGATTGGTTAGAAACCCTAATTGGACAAGATTAAGTGTAGGGAGGTCGAAAATGACATAAAGTTCATCCAATGACACAAACACATCTATTGGATGCACAAGATTGGTTAAAAATCCTAATTGGACAAGAATAAGCCTAGGGAGGACAAAAATGACCTAAATGTTCATCCAATGACACAAAAACACCTAATGCATGCACAAGATTAGTTAAAAACCCTAATTGGACAAGATTAAGTGTAGGGAGGACGAAAATCACCTAAATGTTCATCCAATGACACAAAACACGTATTGGATGCATAAGATTGGTTAAAAACCCTAATTGGATAAGAATTAGCCTAGGTATGACGTAAATGACATAAATGTTCATCCAATGACACAAAAACACCTAATGGATGTACAAGAATGGTTAAAAACCCTAATTGGACTACATTAAGTGTAGGGAGGACGAAAATGACCTAAATGTTCATCCAATGACACAAAACACCTATTGGATACACAAGATTGGTTAAAAACCCTAATTGGACAAGAATTAGCCTAGGGAGGACGAAAATGACCTAATTGTTCATCCAATGACACAAACACAACTATTGGATGCACAAGATTGGTTAGAAACCCTAATTGGACAAGAATAAGCCTAGGGAGGTCGAAAATGACCTAATTGTTCATCCAATGACACAAACACAACTATTGGATGCACAAGATTGGTTAGAAACCCTAATTGGATAAGCATAAGCCTAGGGAGGATGAATAACGACCTAAATGTTCATCCATTGACACAAAACACCTATTGATTGCACAAGATTGGTTAAAAACCTTAATTTGATATGAATTAGCCTAGGGAGGACGAAAATGACTTAATTGTTCATCCACTGACACAAACACACCTATTGGATGCACAAGATTGGTTAGAAACCCTAATTGGACAAGAATAAGCCTAGGGAGGACGAAAATGACCTAAATGTTCATCCAATGACACAAAACACCTATTGGATGCACAAGATTGGTTAAAAACCCTAATTGGACAAGATTAAGTGTAGGGAGGACGAAAATGACCTAAATGTTCATCCAATGACACAAAAACACCTAATGAATGCACAAGATTGGTTAAAAACCCTAATTCGACAACAATTAGCCTAGGGAGGACGAAAATGACCTAAATTTTCATCCAATGACACAAAAACACCTAATGGATGCACTAGATTGGTTAAAAAGCCTAATTGGACTACATTAAGTGTAGGGACGACGAAAATGACCTAAACGTTCATCCAATGACACAAAACACCTATTGAATGCACAATATTGGTTAAAATCCCTAATTGGACAAGATTAAGTGTAGGGAGGACGAAAATGACCTAAATATTCATCCAACGACACAAAACACATATTGGATGGAAAAGATTACAAGATTGGTTAAAAACCCTAATTGGATAAGAATTAGCCTAGGGATGACGAAAATGACCTAAATATTCATCCAATGACACAAAAACACCAAAACGATGCACAAGATTGGTTAAAACCCTAATTGGACTACATTAAGTGTTGGGAGACGAAAATGACCTAAATGTTCATCCAATGACACAAAACACCTATTGGATACACAAGATTGGTTAAAAACCCTAATTGGACAAGAATTAGCCTGGGGTGGACGAAAATGACCTAATTATTCATCCAATGACGCAAAAACACCTATTGGATGCACAAGATTGGTTAGAAACCCTAATTGGAAAAGATTAAGTGTAGGGCGGACGAAAATCACCTAAATGTTCATCCAATGACACAAAACACCTATTGGATGCACAAGATTGGTTAGAAACCCTAATTGGACAAGATTAAGTGTAGGGCGGACGAAAATCACCTAAATGTTCATCCAATGACACAAAACACCTATTGGATGCACAAGATTGGTTAAAACCCCTAATTGTACTAGAATTAGCCTAGGGAGGACGAAAATAACCTAAATGGTCATCAAATGACACAAAAACACCTAATGGATGCAAAAGATTGGTTAAAAACCCTAATTGGACAAGATTAAGTGTAGGGAGGACGAAAATGACCTAAATGTTCATCCAATGACACAAAACACCTATTGGATGCAAAAGATTAGTTAAAAACCCTAATTGGATAAGAATTAGCCTAGGGAGGACGAAAATGACATAAATGTTCATCCAATGACACAAAAACACCTAATGGATGCACAAGATTGGTTAAAAACCCTAATTGGACTACATTAAGTGTAGGGAGGACGCAAATGACCTAAATGTTCATCCAATGACACGAAACACCTATTGGATGCACAAGATTGGTTAAAAACCCTAATTGGACAAGAATTAGCCTAGGGAGGACGAAAATGACCTAATTGTTGATCCAATGACACAAAAACACCTATTGGATGCACAAGATTGGTTAGAAACCCTAATTGGACAAGATTAAGTGTAGGGAGGTCGAAAATGACATAAAGTTCATCCAATGACACAAACACAACTATTGGATGCACAAGAATGGTTAAAAATCCTAATTGGACAAGAATAAGCCTAGGGAGGACAAAAATGACCTAAATGTTCATCCAATGACACAAAAACACCTAATGCATGCACAAGATTAGTTAAAAACCCTAATTGGACAAGATTAAGTGTAGGGAGGACGAATATCACCTAAATGTTCATCCAATGACACAAAACACGTATTGGATGCATAAGATTGGTTAAAAACCCCTATTGGATAAGAATCAGCCTAGCTATGACGTAAATGACATAAATGTTCATCCAATGACACAAAAACACCTAATGGATGTACAAGAATGGTTAAAAACCCTAATTGGACTACATTAAGTGTGGGGAGGACGAAAATGACCTAAATGTTCTTCCAATGACACAAAACACCTATTGGATACACAAGATTGGTTAAAAACCCTAATTGGACAAGAATTAGCCTAGGGAGGACGAAAATCACTTAATTGTTCATCCAATGACACAAACACACCTATTGGATGAACAAGATTGGTTAGAAACCCTAATTGGACAAGAATAAGCCTAGGGAGGTCGAAAATGACCTAATTATTCATCCAATGACACAAATACAACAATTGGATGCACAAGATTGGTTAGAAACCCTAATTGGACAAGCATAAGCCTAGGGAGGTAGAAAATGACCTAATTGTTCATCCAATGACACAAACACAACTATTGGATGCACAAGATTGGTTAGAAACCCTAATTGGAAAAGCATAAGCCTAGGGAGGATGAAAAACGACCTAAATGTTCATCCAATGACACAAAACACCTATTGGATGGACAAGATTGGTTAAAAACCCTAATTGGACAAGAATTAGCCTAGGACGGACAAAAATGACCTAAATGTTCATCCAATGACACAAAAACACCTAATGGATGCACAAGATTGGATAAAAACCCTAATTGGAGAAGAATTAGCCTAGGGAGTTCGAAAATGACCTAAATGTTCATCCAATGACACAAAAACACCTAATGGATGCACAAGATTGGTTAAAAACCCTATTTGGACTACATTAAGTGTAGGGAGGACGAAAATAACCTAAATGTTCATCCAATGACACAAAACACCTATTGAATGAACAATATTTGTTAAAATCCCTAATTGGACAAGATTAAGTGTAGGGAGGACGAAAATGACCTAAATATTCATCCAACGACACAAAACACATATTGGATGCACAAGATTACAAGATTGGTTAAAAACCCTAATTGGATAAGAATTAGCCTAGGGATGACGAAAATGACCTAAATATTCATCCAATGACACAAAAACACCAAAAGGATGCACAAGATTGGTTAAAACCCCTAATTGGAAAAGAATTAGCCTACGGAGTTCGAAAATGACCTAAATGTTTATCCAATGACACAAAAACACCTAATGGATGCACAAGATTGGTTAGAAACCCTAATTAGACAAAATTAAGTTTAGGGAGGTCGAAAATGATCTAATTGTTCATCCAATGACACAAAACACCTATTGGATGCACAAGATTGGTTAAAAACCCGAATTGGACAAGATTAAGTGTAGGGAGGACGAAAATGACCTAAATATTCATCCAATGACACAAAACACCTATTGGATGCACAAGATTGGTTAAAACCCCTAATTGGACAAGATTAAGTGTAGGGAGGACGAAAATGACCTAAATGTTCATCCAATGACACAAAACACCTATTGGATGCAAAAGATTAGTTAAAAACCCTAATTGGACAAGAATTAGCCTAGGGAGGACGAAAATGACATAAATGTTCATCCAATCACACAAAAACACCTAATGGATGCACAAGATTGGTTGAAAACCCTTATTGGACTACATTAAGTGTAGGGAGGACGCAAATGACCTAAATGTTCATCCAATGACACGAAACACCTATTGGATGCACAAGATTGGTTAAAAACCCTAATTGGACAAGAATTAGCCTAGGGAGGACGAAAATGACATAAATGTTCATCCAATCACACAAAAACACCTAATGGATGCACAAGATTGGTTGAAAACCCTAATTGGACAAGATTAAGTGTAGGGAGGACGAAAATGACCTAAATGTTCATCCAATGACACAAAACACCTATTGGATGCAAAAGATTAGTTAAAAACCCTAATTGGACAAGAATTAGCCTAGGGAGGACGAAAATGACATAAATGTTCATCCAATCACACAAAAACACCTAATGGATGCACAAGATTGGTTGAAAACCCTAATTGGACTACATTAAGTGTAGGGAGGACGCAAATGACCTAAATGTTCATCCAATGACACGAAACACCTATTGGATGCACAAGATTGGTTAAAAACCCTAATTGGACAAGAATTAGCCTAGGGAGGACGAAAATGACCTAATTGTTGATCCAATGACACAAAAACACCTATTGGATGCACAAGATTGGTTAGAAACCCTAATTGGACAAGATTAAGTGTAGGGAGGACGAAAATGACATAAAGTTCATCCAATGACACAAACACATCTATTGGATGCACAAGATTGGTTAAAAATCCTAATTGGACAAGAATAAGCCTAGGGAGGACAAAAATGACCTAAATGTTCATCCAATGACACAAAAACACCTAATGCATGCACAAGATTAGTTAAAAACCCTAATTGGACAAGATTAAGTGTAGGGAGGACGAATATCACCTAAATGTTCATCCAATGACACAAAACACGTATTGGATGCATAAGATTGGTTAAAAACCCCTATTGGATAAGAATCAGCCTAGCTATGACGTAAATGACATAAATGTTCATCCAATGACACAAAAACACCTAATGGATGTACAAGAATGGTTAAAAACCCTAATTGGACTACATTAAGTGTGGGGAGGACGAAAATGACCTAAATGTTCTTCCAATGACACAAAACACCTATTGGATACACAAGATTGGTTAAAAACCCTAATTGGACAAGAATTAGCCTAGGGAGGACGAAAATCACTTAATTGTTCATCCAATGACACAAACACACCTATTGGATGCACAAGATTGGTTAGAAACCCTAATTGGACAAGCATAAGCCTAGGGAGGTAGAAAATGACCTAATTGTTCATCCAATGACACAAACACAACTATTGGATGCACAAGATTGGTTAGAAACCCTAATTGGACAAGCATAAGCCTAGGGAGGATGAAAAACGACCTAAATGTTCATCCAATGACACAAAACACCTATTGGATGGACAAGCTTGGTTAAAAACCCTAATTGGACAAGAATTAGCCTAGGGAGGACAAAAATGACCTAAATGTTCATCCAATGACACAAAAACACCTAATGGATGCACAAGATTGGTTAAAAACCCTAATTGGACAAGAATTAGCCTAGGGAGGACGAAAATGACCTAAATGTTCATCCAATGACACAAAAACACCTATTGGATGCACAAGATTGGTTAGAAACCCTAATTGGACAAGAATAAGCCTAGGGAGGTCGAAAATGACCTAATTGTTCATCCAATGACACAAACACAACTATTGGATGCACAAGATTGGTTAGAAACCCTAATTGGACAAGCATAAGCCTAGGGAGGATGAAAATGACCTAAATGTCCATCCAATGATACAAAAATACCTAATGGATGCACAAGATTGGTTAAAAACCCTAATTGGACAAGAATTAGCCTAGGGAGGACGAAAATGACCTAATTGTTCATCCAATGACACAAACACAACTATTGGATGCACAAGATTGGTTAGAAACCCTAATTGGACAAGCATAAGACTAGGGAGGATGAAAATGACCTAAATGTTCATCCAATGACACAAAAACACCTAATGGATGCACAAGATTGGTTAGAAACCCTAATTGGACAAGATTAAGTTTAGGGAGGACGAAAATGATCTAATTGTTCATCCAATGACACAAAACACCTATTGGATGCACAAGATTGGTTAAAAACCCGAATTGGACAAGATTAAGTGTAGGGAGGACGAAAATGACCTAAATATTCATCCAATGACACAAAACACCTATTGGATGCACAAGATTGGTTAAAACCCCTAATTGGACAAGATTAAGTGTAGGGAGGACGAAAATGACCTAAATGTTCATCCAATGACACAAAACACCTATTGGATGCACAAGATTGGTTAAAAACCCTAATTGGACAAGAATTAGCCTAGGGAGTTCGAAAATGACCTAAATGTTCATCCAATGACACAAAAACACCTAATGGATGCACAAGATTGGTTAAAAACCCTATTTGGACTACATTAAGTGTAGGGAGGACGAAAATAACCTAAATGTTCATCCAATGACACAAAACACCTATTGAATGAACAATATTGGATGCACAAACCACATATTGGATGACCTAAATATTCATCCAACGACACAAACCACATATTGGATGCACAAGATTACAAGATTGGTTAAAAACCCTAATTGGATAAGAATTAGCCTAGGGATGACGAAAATGACCTAAATATTCATCCAATGACACAAAAACACCAAAAGGATGCACAAGATTGGTTAAAACCCCTAATTGGAAAAGAATTAGCCTACGGAGTTCGAAAATGACCTAAATGTTTATCCAATGACACAAAAACACCTAATGGATGGACAAGATTGGTTAGAAACCCTAATTAGACAAGATTAAGTTTAGGGAGGTCGAAAATGATCTAATAGTTCATCCAATGACACAAAACACCTATTGGATGCACAAGATTGGTTAAAAACCCGAATTGGACAAAATTAAGTGTAGGGAGGACGAAAATGACCTAAATATTCATCCAATGACACAAAACACCTATTGGATGCACAAGATTGGTTAAAACCCCTAATTGTACTAGAATTAGCCTAGGGAGGACGAAAATAACCTAAATGGTCATCAAATGACACAAAAACACCTAATGGATGCAAAAGATTGGTTAAAAACCCTAATTGGACAAGATTAAGTGTAGGGAGGACGAAAATGACCTAAATGTTCATCCAATGACACAAAACACCTATTGGATGCAAAAGATTAGTTAAAAACCCTAATTGGATAAGAATTAGCCTAGGGAGGACGAAAATGACATAAATGTTCATCCAATGACACAAAAACACCTAATGGATGCACAAGATTGGTTGAAAACCCTAATTGGACTACATTAAGTGTAGGGAGGACGCAAATGACCTAAATGTTCATCCAATGACACGAAACACCTATTGGATGCACAAGATTGGTTAAAAACCCTAATTGGACAAGAATTAGCCTAGGGAGGACGAAAATGACCTAATTGTTTATCCAATGACACAAAAACACCTATTGGATGCACAAGATTGGTTAGAAACCCTAATTGGACAAGATTAAGTGTAGGGAGGTCGAAAATGACATAAAGTTCATCCAATGACACAAACACATCTATTGGATGCACAAGATTGGTTAAAAATCCTAATTGGACAAGAATAAGCCTAGGGAGGACAAAAATGACCTAAATGTTCATCCAATGACACAAAAACACCTAATGCATGCACAAGATTAGTTAAAAACCCTAATTGGACAAGATTAAGTGTAGGGAGGACGAAAATCACCTAAATGTTCATCCAATGACACAAACACAACAATTGGATGCACAAGATTGGTTAGAAACCCTAATTGGACAAGCATAAGACTAGGGAGGATGAAACTAACCTAAATGTTCATCCAATGACACAAAAACACCTAATGGATGCACAAGATTGGTTAGAAACCCTAATTGGACAAGATTAATTTTAGGGAGGACGAAAATCATCTAATTGTTCATCCAACGACACAAAACACCTTTTGGATGCACAAGATTGGTTAAAAACCCTAATTGGACAAGATTAAGTGTAGGGAGGACGAAAATGACCTAAATGTTCATCCAATGACACAAAACACCTATTGGATGCAAAAGATTAGTTAAAAACCCTAATTGGACTAGAATTAGCCTAGGGAGGACGAAAATGACATAAATGTTCATCCAATCACACAAAAACACCTAATGGATGCACAAGATTGGTTGAAAACCCTTATTGGACTACATTAAGTGTAGGGAGGACGCAAATGACCTAAATGTTCATCCAATGACACGAAACACCTATTGGATGCACAAGATTGGTTAAAAACCCTAATTGGACAAGAATTAGCCTAGGGAGGACGAAAATGACCTAATTGTTGATCCAATGACACAAAAACACCTATTGGATGCACAAGATTGGTTAGAAACCCTAATTGGACAAGATTAAGTGTAGGGAGGTCGAAAATGACATAAAGTTCATCCAATGACACAAACACATCTATTGGATGCACAAGATTGGTTAAAAATCCTAATTGGACAAGAATAAGCCTAGGGAGGACAAAAATGACCTAAATATTCATCCAATGACACAAAAACACCTAATGCATGCACAAGATTAGTTAAAAACCCTAATTGGACAAGATTAAGTGTAGGGAGGACGAATATCACCTAAATGTTCATCCAATGACACAAAACACGTATTGGATGCATAAGATTGGTTAAAAACCCCTATTGGATAAGAATCAGCCTAGCTATGACGTAAATGACATAAATGTTCATCCAATGACACAAAAACACCTAATGGATGTACAAGAATGGTTAAAAACCCTAATTGGACTACATTAAGTGTGGGGAGGACGAAAATGACCTAAATGTTCTTCCAATGACACAAAACACCTATTGGATACACAAGATTGGTTAAAAACCCTAATTGGACAAGAATTAGCCTAGGGAGGACGAAAATCACTTAATTGTTCATCCAATGACACAAACACACCTATTGGATACACAAGATTGGTTAGAAACCCTAATTGGACAAGAATAAGCCTAGGGAGGTCGAAAATGACCTAATTGTTCATCCAATGACGCAAAAACACCTATTGGATGCACAAGATTGGTTAGAAACCCTGAGTGGACAAGAATAAGACTAGGGAGGTCGAAAATGACCTAATTGTTCATCCAATGACACAAACACAACAATTGGATGCACAAGATTGGTTAGAAACCCTAATTGGACAAGCATAAGACTAGGGAGGATGAAACTGACCTAAATGTTCATCCAATGACACAAAACACCTAATAGATGCACAAGATTGGTTAAAAACACTTATTGGACAAGAATTAGCCTAGGGAGGACGAAAATGACCTAAATGTTCATTCAATGACACAAAAAAACCTAATGGATGCACAAGATTGGTTAAAAACCCTAATTGGACAAGATTAAGTATAGGGAGGACGAAAATGACCTAAATGTTCATCCAATGACACAAAAACACCTAATGGATGCACAAGATTGGCTAAAAACCCTAATTGGACAAGATTAAGTGTAGGGAGGACGAAAATGACTTAAATGTTCATCCAATGACACAAAAACACCTAATGGATGCACAAGATTGGTTAAAAACCCTAATTGGACAAGATTAAGTGTAGGGAGGTCAAAAATGACATAAAGTTCATCCAATGACACAAACACATCTATTGGATGCACAAGATTGGTTAAAAATCCTTATTGGACAAGAATTAGCCTAGGGAGGACAAAAATAACCTAAATGTTCATCCAATGACACAAAAACACCTAATGCATGCACAAGATTAGTTAAAAACCCTAATTGGACAAGATTAAGTGTAGGGAGGACGAAAATCACCTAAATGTTCATCCAATGACACAAAACACGTATTGGATGCATAAGATTGGTTAAAAAACCTAATTGGATAAGAATTAGCCTAGGTATGACGTAAATGACATAAATGTTCATCCAATGACACAAAAACACCTAATGGATGTACAAGAATGGTTAAAAACCCTAATTGGACTACAATAAGTGTAGGGAGGACGAAAATGACCTAAATGTTCATCCAATGACACAAAACACCTATTGGATACACAAGATTGGTTAAAAACCCTAATTGGACAAGAATTAGCCTAGGGAGGACGAAAATCACTTAATTGTTCATCCAATGACACAAACACACCTATTGGATGCACAAGATTGGTTAGAAACCCTAATTGGACAAGAATAAGCCTAGGGAGGTCGAAAATGACCTAATTGTTCATCCAATGAGACAAACACAACTATTGGATGCACAAGATTGGTTAGAAACCCTAATTGGACAAGAATAAGCCTAGGGAGGTCGAAAATGACCTAATTGTTCATCCAATGACACAAACACAACTATTGGATGCACAAGATTGGTTAGAAACCCTAATTGGATAAGCATAAGCCTAGGGAGGATGAATAACGACCTAAATGTTCATCCAATGACACAAAACACCTATTGAATGGACAAGATTGGTTAAAAACCTTAATTGGACAAGAATTAGCCTAGGGAGGACAATAATGACCTAAATGTTCATCCAATGACACAAAAACACCTAATGGATGCACAAGATTGGTTAAAAACCCTAATTGGACTACATTAAGTGTAGGAAGGACGAAAATAAACTAAATATTCATCCATTGACACAAAACACCTATTGATTGCACAAGATTGGTTAAAAACCTTAATTTGATATGAATTAGCCTAGGGAGGACGAAAATGACTTAATTGTTCATCCACTGACACAAACACACCTATTGGATGCACAAGATTGGTTAGAAACCCTAATTGGACAAGAATAAGCCTAGGGAGGACGAAAATGACCTAAATGTTCATCCAATGACACAAAACACCTATTGGATGCACAAGATTGGTTAAAAACCCTAATTAGACAAGATTAAGTGTAGGGAGGACGAAAATGACCTAAATGTTCATCCAATGACACAAAAACACCTAATGAATGCACAAGATTGGTTAAAAACCCTAATTCGACAACAATTAGCCTAGGGAGGACGAAAATGACCTAAATGTTCATCCAATGACACAAAAACACCTAATGGATGCACTAGATTGGTTAAAAAGCCTAATTGGACTACATTAAGTGTAGGGAGGACGAAAATGACCTAAATGTTCATCCAATGACACAAAACACCTATTGAATGCACAATATTGGTTAAAATCCCTAATTGGACAAGTGTAGGGAGGACGAAAATGACCTAAATATTCATCCAACGACACAAAACACATATTGGATGGAAAAGATTACAAGATTGGTTAAAAACCCTAATTGGATAAGAATTAGCCTAGGGATGACGAAAATGACCTAAATATTCATCCAATGACACAAAAACACCAAAACGATGCACAAGATTGGTTAAAACCCTAATTGGACTACAATAAGTGTTGGGAGACGAAAATGACCTAAATATTCATCCAATGACACAAAACACCTATTGGATACACAAGATTGGTTAAAAACCCTAATTGGACAAGAATTAGCCTGGGGTGGACGAAAATGACCTAATTATTCATCCAATGACGCAAAAACACCTATTGGATGCACAAGATTGGTTAGAAACCCTAATTGGAAAAGATTAAGTGTAGGGCGGACGAAAATCACCTAAATGTTCATCCAATGACACAAAACACCTATTGGATGCACAAGATTGGTTAGAAACCCTGATTGGACAAGAATAAGACTAGGGAGGTCGAAAATGACCTAATTGTTCAACCAATGGCACAAACACAATAATTGGATGCACAAGATTGGTTAGAAACCCTAATTGGACAAGCATAAGACTAGGGAGGATGAAACTGACCTAAATGTTCATCCAATGACACAAAACACCTATTAAATGCACAAGATTGGTTAAAAACACTTATTGGACAAGAATTAGCCTAGGGAGGACGACAATGACCTAAATGTTCATCCAATGACACAAAAAAACCTAATGGATGCACAAGATTGGTTAAAAACCCTAATTGGACAAGATTAAGTGTAGGGAGGACGAAAATGACCTAAATGTTCATCCAATGACACCAAAACACCTAATGGATGCACAAGATTGGTTAAAAACCCTAATGGGACAAGAATTAGCCTAGGGAGTTCGAAAATGACCTAAATGTTCATCCAATGACACAAAAACACCTAATGGATGCACAAGACTGGTTAAAAAGCCTAATTGGACTACATTAAGTGTAGGGACGACGAAAATGACCTAAATGTTCATCCAATGACACAAAACACCTATTCAATGCACAATATTGGTTAAAATCCCTAATTGGACAAGATTAAGTGTAGGGAGGACGAAAATGACCTAAATATTCATCCAACGATACAAAACACATATTGGATGCACAAGATTACAAGATTGGTTAAAAACCCTAATTGGATAAGAATTATCCTAGGGATGACGAAAATGACCTAAATATTCATCCAATGACACAAAAACACCTAATGGATGCACAAGATTGGATAAACCCTAATTGGAGTACATTAAGTGTAGGGAGACGAAAATGACCTAAATGTTCATCCAATGACACAAAACACCTATTGGATGCACAAGATTGGTTAGAAACCCTAATTGGACAAGATTAAGTGTAGGGCGGACGAAAATCACCTAAATGTTCATCCAATGACACAAAACACCTATTGGATGCACAAGATTGGTTAAAAACCCTGATTGGACAAGAATAAGACTACGGAGTTCGAAAATGACCTAATTGTTCATCCAATGACACAAACACAACAATTGGATGCACAAGATTGGTTAGAAACCCTAATTGGACAAGCATAAGACTAGGTAGGATGAAACTGACCTAAATGTTCATCCAATGACACAAAAACACCTAATGGATGCACAAGATTGGTTAGAAACCCTAATTGGACAAGATTAAGTTTAGGGATGACGAAAATGATCTAATTGTTCATCCAATGACACAAAACACCTATTGGATGCACAAGATTGGTTCAAAACCTAATTGGAAAGATTAAGTGTAGGGAGGACGAAAATGACCTAAATATTCATCCAATGACACAAAACACCTATTGGATGCACAAGATTGGTTAAAAACCCTAATTGGACAAGAATTAGCCTAGGGAGGACGAAAATGAGCTAATTGTTCATCCTATGACACAAAAACACCGATTGGATGCACAAGATTTGTTAGAAACCCTAATTGGACAAGATTAAGTGTAGGGAGGTCGAGAATGACATAAAGTTCATCCAATGACACAAACACACCTATTGGATGCACAAGATTGGTTAAAAACCCTAATTCGACAACAATTAGCCTAGGGAGGACGAAAATGACCTAAATGTTCATCCAATGACACAAAAACACGTAATGGATGTACAAGATTGGTTAAAAACCCTAATTGGACTACATTAAGTGAAGGGAGGACGAAAATGACGTAAATGTTCATCCAATGACACAAAACACCTATTCGATGCACAAGATTGGTTAAAAACCTTAATTGGACAAGAATTAGCCTAGGGAGGATGAAAATGACCTAAATTTTCATCCTATGACATAAAAACACCTAATGGATGCACAAGATTGATTAAAAACCCTAATTGGACAAGAATTAGCCTAGGGAGTTCGAAAATGACCTAAATGTTCATCCAATGACACAAAAACACCTAATGGATGCACAAGATTGGTTAAAAACCTTAATTGGACTACATTAAGTGTAGGGAGGATGAAAATGACCTAAATGTTCATCCAATGACACAAAACACCTATTCAATGCACAATATTGGTTAAAATCCTTAATTGGACAAGATTAAGTGTAGGGAGGACGAAAATGACCTAAATATTCATCCAACGATACAAAACACATATTGGATGCACAAGATTACAAGATTGGTTAAAAACCCTAATTGGATAAGAATTATCCTAGGGATGACGAAAATGACCTAAATATTCATCCAATGACACAAAAACACCTAATGGATGCACAAGATTGGATAAACCCTAATTGGAGTACATTAAGTGTAGGGAGACGAAAATGACCTAAATGTTCATCCAATGACACAAAACACCTATTGGATGCACAAGATTGGTTAGAAACCCTAATTGGACAAGATTAAGTGTAGGGCGGACGAAAATCACCTAAATGTTCATCCAATGACACAAAACACCTATTGGATGCACAAGATTGGTTAAAAACCCTGATTGGACAAGAATAAGACTACGGAGTTCGAAAATGACCTAATTGTTCATCCAATGACACAAACACAACAATTGGATGCACAAGATTGGTTAGAAACCCTAATTGGACAAGCATAAGACTAGGTAGGATGAAACTGACCTAAATGTTCATCCAATGACACAAAAACACCTAATGGATGCACAAGATTGGTTAGAAACCCTAATTGGACAAGATTAAGTTTAGGGATGACGAAAATGATCTAATTGTTCATCCAATGACACAAAACACCTATTGGATGCACAAGATTGGTTCAAAACCTAATTGGAAAGATTAAGTGTAGGGAGGACGAAAATGACCTAAATATTCATCCAATGACACAAAACACCTATTGGATGCACAAGATTGGTTAAAAACCCTAATTGGACAAGAATTAGCCTAGGGAGGACGAAAATGAGCTAATTGTTCATCCAATGACACAAAAACACCGATTGGATGCACAAGATTTGTTAGAAACCCTAATTGGACAAGATTAAGTGTAGGGAGGTCGAGAATGACATAAAGTTCATCCAATGACACAAACACACCTATTGGATGCACAAGATTGGTTAAAAACCCTAATTCGACAACAATTAGCCTAGGGAGGACGAAAATGACCTAAATGTTCATCCAATGACACAAAAACACGTAATGGATGTACAAGATTGGTTAAAAACCCTAATTGGACTACATTAAGTGAAGGGAGGACGAAAATGACGTAAATGTTCATCCAATGACACAAAACACCTATTCGATGCACAAGATTGGTTAAAAACCTTAATTGGACAAGAATTAGCCTAGGGAGGATGAAAATGACCTAAATTTTCATCCTATGACATAAAAACACCTAATGGATGCACAAGATTGATTAAAAACCCTAATTGGACAAGAATTAGCCTAGGGAGTTCGAAAATGACCTAAATGTTCATCCAATGACACAAAAACACCTAATGGATGCACAAGATTGGTTAAAAACCTTAATTGGACTACATTAAGTGTAGGGAGGATGAAAATGACCTAAATGTTCATCCAATGACACAAAACACCTATTGGATGCACAAGATTGGTTAAAATCCCTTATTGGACAAGAATTAGCCTAGGGAGTTCGAAAATGACCTAAATGTTCATCCAATGACACAAAAACACCTTATGGATGCACAAGATTGGTTAAAAACCCTAATTGGACAAGATTAAGTGTAGGGAGGACGAAAATGACCTAAATGTTCATCCAATGACACAAAAACACCTAATGGATGCACAAGATTGGTTAAAAACCCTAATTGGACAAGAATTAGCCTAGGGAGTTCGAAAATGACCTAAATGTTCATCCAATGACACAAAAACACCTAATGGATGCACAAGATTGGTTAAAAAGCCTAATTGGACTACATTAATTGTAGGGACGACGAAAATGACCTAAATGTTCATCCAATGAGACAAAACACCTATTGAATGCACAAGATTGGTTAAAATCCCTAATTGGACAAGATTAAGTGTAGGGAGGACGAAAATGACCTAAATATTCATCCAACGACACAAAACACATATTGGATGCACAAGATTACAAGATTGGTTAAAAACCCTAATTGGATAAGAATTAGCCTAGGGATGACGAAAATGACCTAAATATTCATCCAATGACACAAAAACACCAAAAGGATGCACAAGATTGGTTAAAACCCCTAATTGGAAAAGAATTAGCCTACGGAGTTCGAAAATGACCTAAATGTTTATCCAATGACACAAAAACACCTAATGGATGCACAAGATTGGTTAAAAACCCTATTTGGACTACATTAAGTGTAGGGAGGACGAAAATAACCTAAATGTTCATCCAATGACACAAAACACCTATTGAATGAACAATATTGGATGCACAAACCACATATTGGATGACCTAAATATTCATCCAACGACACAAACCACATATTGGATGCACAAGATTACAAGATTGGTTAAAAACCCTAATTGGATAAGAATTAGCCTAGGGATGACGAAAATGACCTAAATATTCATCCAATGACACAAAAACACCAAAAGGATGCACAAGATTGGTTAAAACCCCTAATTGGAAAAGAATTAGCCTACGGAGTTCGAAAATGACCTAAATGTTTATCCAATGACACAAAAACACCTAATGGATGGACAAGATTGGTTAGAAACCCTAATTAGACAAGATTAAGTTTAGGGAGGTCGAAAATGATCTAATTGTTCATCCAATGACACAAAACACCTATTGGATGCACAAGATTGGTTAAAAACCCGAATTGGACAAGATTAAGTGTAGGGAGGACGAAAATGACCTAAATATTCATCCAATGACACAAAACACCTATTGGATGCACAAGATTGGTTAAAACCCCTAATTGTACTAGAATTAGCCTAGGGAGGACGAAAATAACCTAAATGTTCATCCAATGACACAAAAACACCTATTGGATGCACAAGATTGGTTAAAAACCCTAATTGGACAAGATTAAGTGTAGGGAGGACGAAAATGACCTAAATGTTCATCCAATGACACAAAACACCTATTGGATGCAAAAGATTGGTTAAAAACCCTAATTGGACAAGATTAAGTTTAGGGAGGACGAAAATGACCTAAATGTTCATCCAATGACACAAAACACCTATTGGATGCACAAGATTGGTTAAAAACCCTAATTGGACAAGATTAGTGTAGGGAGGACGAAAATGACCTAAATGTTCATCCAATGACACAAAAACACCTAATGGATGCATAAGATTGGTTAAAAACCCTAATTGGACAAGAATTAGCCTAGGGAGTTCGAAAATGACCTAAATGTTCATCCAATGACACAAAAACACCTAATGGATGCACAAGATTGGTTAAAAAGCCTAATTGGACTACATTAAGTGTAGGGACGACGAAAATGACCTAAATGTTCATCCAATGACACAAAAACACCTATTGGATACGCAAGATTGGTTAAAAACACTAATTGGACAAGAATTAGCCTAGGGAGGACGAAAATGACCTAAATGTTCATCCAATGACACAAAAACACCTAATGGATGCACAAGAATGGTTAAAAACGCTAATTGGACTACATTAAGGGTAGGAAGGACGAAAATGACCTAAATGTTCATCCAATGACACAAAACACCTATTAGATGCACAAGATTGGTTAAAAACGATAATTGGACAAGAATTAGCCTAGGGAGGACGAAAATGACCTAAATGTTTATCCAATGTCACAAAAACACCTAATGGATGCACAAGATTGGTTGAAAACCCTAATTGGACTACATTAAGTGTAGGGAAGATGCAAATGACCTAAATGTTCATCCAATGACACGAAACACCTATTGGATGCACAAGATTGGTTAGAAACCCTAACTGGACAAGATTAAGTGTAGGGAGGTCGAAAATGACATAAAGTTCATCCAATGACACAAACACATCTATTGGATGCACAAGATTGGTTAAAAATCCTAATTGGACAAGAATTAGCCTAGGGAGGATAAAAATGACCTAAATGTTCATCCAATGACACAAAAACACCTAATGCATGCACAAGATTAGTTAAAAACCCAAATTGGACAAGATTAAGTGTAGGGAGGACGAAAATCACCTAAATGTTCATCCAATGACACAAAACACGTATTGGATGCATAAGATTGGTTAAAAACCCTAATTGGATAAGAATTAGCCTAGGTATGACGTAAATGACATAAATGTTCATCCAATGACACAAAAACACCTAATGGATGTACAAGAGTGGTTAAAAACCCTAATTGGACTACATTAAGTGTAGGGAGGACGAAAATGACCTAAATGTTCATCCAATGACACAAAACACCTATTGGATACACAAGATTGGTTAAAAACCCTAATTGGACAAGAATTAGCCTAGGGAGGACGAAAATCACCTAATTGTTCATCCAATGACACAAACACACCTATTGGATGCACAAGATTGGTTAGAAACCCTAATTGGACAAGAATAAGACTAGGGAGGTCGAAAATGACCTAATTGTTCATCCAATGACACAAACACAACTATTGGATGCACAAGATTGGTTAGAAACCCTAATTGGACAAGCATAAGCCTAGGGAGGATGAAAAACGACCTAAATGTTCATCCAATGACACAAAACACCTATTGGATGGACAAGATTGGTTAAAAACCCTAATTGGACAAGAATTAGCCTAGGGAGGACAAAAATGACCTAAATGTTCATCCAATGACACAAAAACACCTAATGGATGCACAAGATTGGTTAAAAACCCTAATTGGACAAGAATAAGTGTAACGAGGACGAAAATTACCTAAATATTCATCCAATGACACAAAAACACCTAATGGATGCACAAGATTGGTTAAAAACCCTAACTGGACAAGAATTAGCCTAGGGAGGACGAAAATGACCGAATTGTTCATCCAATGACACAATAACACCTATTGGATGCACAAGATTGGTTAGAAACCCTAATTGGACAAGATTAAGTGTAGGGAGGTCGAAAATGACATAAAGTTCATCCAATGACACAAACACATCTATTGGTTGCACAAGATTGGTTAAAAACCCTAATTGGACAAGAATTAGCCTAGGGAGGACGAAAATGACCTAAATGTTCTCCAATAACACAAAAATGCCTAATGGATGCACAGGATTGGTTAAAAACCCTAATTGAACTACATTAAGTGTAGGGAGGACGAAAATGACCAAAATGTTCATCCAATGACACAAAACACCTATTGGATACACAAGATTGGTTAAAAACCCCAATTGGACAAGAATTAGCCTACGGAGGACGAAAATGACCTAAATGTTCATCCAATGACACAAACACAACTATTGGATGCACAAGATTGGTTAGAAACCCTAATTGGACAAGCATAAGACTAGGGAGGATGAAAATGACCTAAATGTTCATCCAATGACACAAAAACACCTAATGGATGCACAAGATTGGTTAGAAACCCTAATTGGACAAGATTAAGTTTAGGGAGGACGAAAATGATCTAATTGTTCATCCAATGACACAAAACACCTATTGGATGCACAAGATTGGTTAAAAACCCTAATTGGACAAGATTAAGTGTAGGGAGGACGAAAATGACCTAAATGTTCATCCAATGACACAAAAACACCTAATGAATGCACAAGATTGGTTAAAAACCCTAATTGGACAAGAATTAGCCTAGGGAGTTCGAAAATGACCTAAATGTTCATCCAATGACACAAAAACACCTAATGGATGCACAAGATTGGTTAAAAAGCCTAATTGGACTACATTAAGTGTAGGGACGACGAAAATGACCTAAATGTTCATCCAATGACACAAAACACCTATTGAATGCACAATATTGGTTAAAATCCCTAATTGGACAAGATTAAGTGTAGGGAGGACGAAAATGACCTAAATATTCATCCAACGACACAAAACACATATTGGATGCACAAGATTACAAGATTGGTTAAAAACCCTAATTGGATAAGAATTAGCCTAGGGATGACGAAAATGACCTAAACATTCATCCAATGACACAAAAACACCTAATGGATGCACAAGATTGGTTAAAACCCTAATTGGACTACATTAAGTGTAGGGAGACGAAAATGACCTAAATGTTCATCCAATGACACAAAACACCTATTGGATGCACAAGATTGGTTAGAAACCCTAATTGGACAAGATTAAGTGTAGGGCGGACGAAAATCACATAAATGTTCATCCAATGACACAAAACACCTATTGGATGCACAAGATTTGTTAGAAACCCTGATTGGACAAGAATAAGACTAGGGAGGTCGAAAATGACCTAATTGTTCATCCAATGACACAAACACAACAATTGGATGCACAAGATTGGTTAGAAACCCTAACTGGACAAGCATAAGACTAGGGAGGATGAAACTCACCTAAATGTTCATCCAATGACACAAAAACACCTAATGGATGCACAAAATTGGTTAGAAACCCTAATTGGACAAGATTAATTTTAGGGAGGACGAAAATCATCTAATTGTTCATCCAATGAAACAAAACACCTATTGGATGCACAAGATTGGTTAAAAACCCTAATTGGACAAGATTAAGTGTAGGGAGGACGAAAATGACCTATATATTCATCCAATGATACAAAACAGCTATTGGATGCACAAGATTGGTTAAAACCCTAATTGGACAAGAATTAGCCTAGGGAGGACGAAAATGACCTAAATGTTCATCCAATGACACAAAAACACCTAACGGATGCACAACATTGGTTAAAAACCCTAATTGGACTACATTAAGTGTAGGGACAACGAAAATGACCTAAATGTTCATCCAATGACACAAAACACCTATTGAATGCACAAGATTGGTTAAACACCCTTATTGCACAAGATTTAGCCTAGGGGGGACGAAAATGACCTAATTGTTCATCCAATGACGCAAAAACACCTAATGGATGCACAAGATTGGTTAGAAACCCTCATTGGACAAGATTAAGTGTAGGGCGGACGAAAATCACCTAAATGTTCATCCAATGACAAAAAACACCTATTGGATGCACAAGATTGGTTAGAAACCCTAATTGGACAAGAATAAGCCTAGGGAGGTCGAAAACGACCTAATTGTGCATCCAATGACAGAAACACTACAATTGGATGCACAAGATTGGTTAGAAACCCTAACTGGACAAGCATAAGACTAGGGAGGATGAAACTAACCTAAATGTTCATCCAATGACACAAAAACACCTAATGGATGCACAAAATTGGTTAGAAACCCTAATTGGACAAGATTAATTTTAGGGAGGACGAAAATCATCTAATTGTTCATCCAATGAAACAAAACACCTATTGGATGCACAAGATTGGTTAAAAACCCTAATTGGACAAGATTAAGTGTAGGGAGGACGAAAATGACCTATATATTCATCCAATGATACAAAACAGCTATTGGATGCACAAGATTGGTTAAAACCCTAATTGGACAAGAATTAGCCTAGGGAGGACGAAAATGACCTAAATGTTCATCCAATGACACAAAAACACCTAACAGATGCACAACATTGGTTAAAAACCCTAATTGGACTACATTAAGTGTAGGGACGACGAAAATGACCTAAATGTTCATCCAATGACACAAAACACCTATTGAATGCACAAGATTGGTTAAAAACCCTTATTGCACAAGAATTAGCCTAGGGGGGACGAAAATGACCTAATTGTTCATCCAATGACGCAAAAACACCTAATGGATGCACAAGATTGGTTAGAAACCCTCATTGGACAAGATTAAGTGTAGGGCGGACGAAAATCACCTAAATGTTCATCCAATGACACAAAACACCTATTGGATGCACAAGATTGGTTAGAAACCCTAATAGGACAAGATTAAGTGTATGGAGGTCGAGAATGAAATAAAGTTCATCCAATGACACAAACACACCTATTGGATGCACAAGATTGGTTAGAAACCCTAATTGGACAAGATTAAGTGTAGGGAGGTCGAGAATGTCATAAAGTTCATCCAATAACACAAACACACCTATTGGATTCACAAGATTGGTTAAAAACCCTAATTGGACAAGAATTAGCCTAGGGAGGATGAAAATGACCTAAATGTTCATCCAATGACACAAAAACACCTAATGGATGCACAAGATTGGTTACAAACCCTAATTGGACAACATTAAGTGTAGGGAGGACGAAAATGACCTAAATGTTCATCCAATGACACAAAACACCTATTGGATATACAAGATTGGTTAAAAACCCTAATTGGACAAGAATTAGCCTAGGGAGGACGAAAATGACCTAAATGTTCATCCAATGACGCAAAAACACCTATTGGATGCACAAGATTGGTTAGAAACCCTAATTGGACAAGAATAAGCCTAGGGAGGACGAAAATGACCTAATTGTTCATCCAATGACACAAACACAACAATTGAATGCACAAGATTGGTTAGAAACCCTAATTGGACAAGCATAAGACTAGGGAGGATGAAACTAACCTAAATGTTCATCCAATGACACAAAAACACCTAATGGATGCACAAGATTGGTTAGAAACCCTAGCTGGACATGATTAATTTTAGGGAGGACGAAAATCATCTAATTGTTCATCCAATGACACAAAACACCTTTTGGATGCACAAGATTGGTTAAAAACCCTAATTGGACAAGATTAAGTGTAGGGAGGACGAAAATGACCTAAATATTCATCCAATGACACAAAACACCTATTGGATGCACAAGATTGCTTAAAACCCTAATTGGACAAGAATTAGCCTAGGGAGGACGAAAATGACCTAAATGTTCATCCAATGACACAAAACACCTATTGGATGCACAAGATTGGTTAAAAACCCTAATTGGACAAGATTAAGTGTAGGGAGGACAAAAATGACCTAAATATTCATCCAATGACACAAAACACCTATTGGATGCACAAGATTGGTTAAAAACCCTAATTGGACAAGATTAAGTGTAGGGAGGACGAAAATGACCTAAATGTTCATCCAATGACACAAAAACACCTAATGGATGCACAAGATTGGTTAAAAACCCTAATTGGACAAGAATTAGCCTAGGGAGGTCGAAAATGACCTAAATGTTCATCCAATGACACAAAAACACCTAATGGATGCACAAGATTGGTTAAAAACCCTAATTGGACAAGATTAAGTGTAGGGAGGACGAAAATGACCTAAATGTTCATCCAATGACACAAAAACACCTAATGGATGCACAAGATTGGTTAAAAACCCTAATTGGACAAGATTAAGTGTAGGGAGGTCAAAAATGACATAAAGTTCATCCAATGACACAAACACATCTATTGGATGCACAAGATTGGTTAAAAATCCTTATTGGACAAGAATTAGCCTAGGGAGGACAAAAATAACCTAAATGTTCATCCAATGACACAAAAACACCTAATGCATGCACAAGATTAGTTAAAAACCCTAATTGGACAAGATTAAGTGTAGGGAGGACGAAAATCACCTAAATGTTCATCCAATGACACAAAACACGTATTGGATGCATAAGATTGGTTAAAAAACCTAATTGGATAAGAATTAGCCTAGGTATGACGTAAATGACATAAATGTTCATCCAATGACACAAAAACACCTAATGGATGTACAAGAATGGTTAAAAACCCTAATTGGACTACAATAAGTGTAGGGAGGACGAAAATGACCTAAATGTTCATCCAATGACACAAAACACCTATTGGATACACAAGATTGGTTAAAAACCCTAATTGGACAAGAATTAGCCTAGGGAGGACGAAAATCACTTAATTGTTCATCCAATGATACAAACACACCTATTGGATGCACAAGATTGGTTAGAAACCCTAATTGGACAAGAATAAGCCTAGGGAGGTCGAAAATGACCTAATTGTTCATCCAATGACACAAACACAACTATTGGATGCACAAGATTGGTTAGAAACCCTAATTGGATAAGCATAAGCCTAGGGAGGATGAATAACGACCTAAATGTTCATCCATTGACACAAAACACCTATTGATTGCACAAGATTGGTTAAAAACCTTAATTTGATATGAATTAGCCTAGGGAGGACGAAAATGACTTAATTGTTCATCCACTGACACAAACACACCTATTGGATGCACAAGATTGGTTAGAAACCCTAATTGGACAAGAATAAGCCTAGGGAGGACGAAAATGACCTAAATGTTCATCCAATGACACAAAACACCTATTGGATGCACAAGATTGGTTAAAAACCCTAATTGGACAAGATTAAGTGTAGGGAGGACGAAAATGACCTAAATGTTCATCCAATGACACAAAAACACCTAATGAATGCACAAGATTGGTTAAAAACCCTAATTCGACAACAATTAGCCTAGGGAGGACGAAAATGACCTAAATGTTCATCCAATGACACAAAAACACCTAATGGATGCACTAGATTGGTTAAAAAGCCTAATTGGACTACATTAAGTGTAGGGACGACGAAAATGACCTAAACGTTCATCCAATGACACAAAACACCTATTGAATGCACAATATTGGTTAAAATCCCTAATTGGACAAGATTAAGTGTAGGGAGGACGAAAATGACCTAAATATTCATCCAACGACACAAAACACATATTGGATGGAAAAGATTACAAGATTGGTTAAAAACCCTAATTGGATAAGAATTAGCCTAGGGATGACGAAAATGACCTAAATATTCATCCAATGACACAAAAACACCAAAACGATGCACAAGATTGGTTAAAACCCTAATTGGACTACAATAAGTGTTGGGAGACGAAAATGACCTAAATATTCATCCAATGACACAAAACACCTATTGGATACACAAGATTGGTTAAAAACCCTAATTGGACAAGAATTAGCCTGGGGTGGACGAAAATGACCTAATTATTCATCCAATGACGCAAAAACACCTATTGGATGCACAAGATTGGTTAGAAACCCTAATTGGAAAAGATTAAGTGTAGGGCGGACGAAAATCACCTAAATGTTCATCCAATGACACAAAACACCTATTGGATGCACAAGATTGGTTAGAAACCCTGATTGGACAAGAATAAGACTAGGGAGGTCGAAAATGACCTAATTGTTCAACCAATGGCACAAACACAATAATTGGATGCACAAGATTGGTTAGAAACCCTAATTGGACAAGCATAAGACTAGGGAGGATGAAACTGACCTAAATGTTCATCCAATGACACAAAACACCTATTAAATGCACAAGATTGGTTAAAAACACTTATTGGACAAGAATTAGCCTAGGGAGGACGAAAATGACCTAAATGTTCATCCAATGACACAAAAAAACCTAACGGATGCACAAGATTGGTTAAAAACCCTAATTGGACAAGATTAAGTGTAGGGAGGACGAAAATGACCTAAATGTTCATCCAATGACACCAAAACACCTAATGGATGCACAAGATTGGTTAAAAACCCTAATGGGACAAGAATTAGCCTAGGGAGTTCGAAAATGACCTAAATGTTCATCCAATGACACAAAAACACCTAATGGATGCACAAGACTGGTTAAAAAGCCTAATTGGACTACATTAAGTGTAGGGACGACGAAAATGACCTAAATGTTCATCCAATGACACAAAACACCTATTCAATGCACAATATTGGTTAAAATCCTTAATTGGACAAGATTAAGTGTAGGGAGGACGAAAATGACCTAAATATTCATCCAACGATACAAAACACATATTGGATGCACAAGATTACAAGATTGGTTAAAAACCCTAATTGGATAAGAATTATCCTAGGGATGACGAAAATGACCTAAATATTCATCCAATGACACAAAAACACCTAATGGATGCACAAGATTGGATAAACCCTAATTGGAGTACATTAAGTGTAGGGAGACGAAAATGACCTAAATGTTCATCCAATGACACAAAACACCTATTGGATGCACAAGATTGGTTAGAAACCCTAATTGGACAAGATTAAGTGTAGGGCGGACGAAAATCACCTAAATGTTCATCCAATGACACAAAACACCTATTGGATGCACAAGATTGGTTAAAAACCCTGATTGGACAAGAATAAGACTACGGAGTTCGAAAATGACCTAATTGTTCATCCAATGACACAAACACAACAATTGGATGCACAAGATTGGTTAGAAACCCTAATTGGACAAGCATAAGACTAGGTAGGATGAAACTGACCTAAATGTTCATCGAATGACACAAAAACACCTAATGGATGCACAAGATTGGTTAGAAACCCTAATTGGACAAGATTAAGTTTAGGGATGACGAAAATGATCTAATTGTTCATCCAATGACACAAAACACCTATTGGATGCACAAGATTGGTTCAAAACCTAATTGGAAAGATTAAGTGTAGGGAGGACGAAAATGACCTAAATATTCATCCAATGACACAAAACACCTATTGGATGCACAAGATTGGTTAAAAACCCTAATTGGACAAGAATTAGCCTAGGGAGGACGAAAATGAGCTAATTGTTCATCCAATGACACAAAAACACCGATTGGATGCACAAGATTTGTTAGAAACCCTAATTGGACAAGATTAAGTGTAGGGAGGTCGAGAATGACATAAAGTTCATCCAATGACACAAACACACCTATTGGATGCACAAGATTGGTTAAAAACCCTAATTCGACAACAATTAGCCTAGGGAGGACGAAAATGACCTAAATGTTCATCCAATGACACAAAAACACGTAATGGATGTACAAGATTGGTTAAAAACCCTAATTGGACTACATTAAGTGAAGGGAGGACGAAAATGACGTAAATGTTCATCCAATGACACAAAACACCTATTCGATGCACAAGATTGGTTAAAAACCTTAATTGGACAAGAATTAGCCTAGGGAGGATGAAAATGACCTAAATTTTCATCCTATGACATAAAAACACCTAATGGATGCACAAGATTGATTAAAAACCCTAATTGGACAAGAATTAGCCTAGGGAGTTCGAAAATGACCTAAATGTTCATCCAATGACACAAAAACACCTAATGGATGCACAAGATTGGTTAAAAACCTTAATTGGACTACATTAAGTGTAGGGAGGATGAAAATGACCTAAATGTTCATCCAATGACACAAAACACCTATTGGATGCACAAGATTGGTTAAAATCCCTTATTGGACAAGAATTAGCCTAGGGAGTTCGAAAATGACCTAAATGTTCATCCAATGACACAAAAACACCTTATGGATGCACAAGATTGGTTAAAAACCCTAATTGGACAAGATTAAGTGTAGGGAGGACGAAAATGACCTAAATGTTCATCCAATGACACAAAAACACCTAATGGATGCACAAGATTGGTTAAAAACCCTAATTGGACAAGAATTAGCCTAGGGAGTTCGAAAATGACCTAAATGTTCATCCAATGACACAAAAACACCTAATGGATGCACAAGATTGGTTAAAAAGCCTAATTGGACTACATTAATTGTAGGGACGACGAAAATGACCTAAATGTTCATCCAATGAGACAAAACACCTATTGAATGCACAAGATTGGTTAAAATCCCTAATTGGACAAGATTAAGTGTAGGGAGGACGAAAATGACCTAAATATTCATCCAACGACACAAAACACATATTGGATGCACAAGATTACAAGATTGGTTAAAAACCCTAATTGGATAAGAATTAGCCTAGGGATGACGAAAATGACCTAAATATTCATCCAATGACACAAAAACACCTAATGGATGCACAAGATTGGTTAAAACCCTAATTGGACTACATTAAGTGTAGGGAGACGAAAATGACCTAAATGTTCATCCAATGACACAAAACACCTATTGGATGCACAAGATTGGTTAGAAACCCTAATTGGACAAGATTAAGTGTAGGGCGGACGAAAATCACCTAAATGTTCATCCAATGACACAAAACACCTATTGGATGCACAAGATTGGTTAGAAACCCTAATTGGACAAGATTAAGTGCAGGGAGGTCGAGAATGACATAAAGTTCATCCAATGACAAAAAACAGCTATTGGATGCACAAGATTGGTTAGAAACCCTAATTGGACAAGATTAAGTGTAGGGAGGACGAAAATGACCTAAATGTTCATCCAATGACACAAACACACCTATTGGATGCAGAAGATTGGTTAAAAACCCTAATTGGACAAGAATTAGCTTTGGGAGTTCGAAAATGACCTAAATGTTCATCCAATGACACAAAACACCTATTGGATACACAAGATTGGTTAAAAACCCTAATTGGACAAGAATTAGCCTAGGGAGGACGAAAATGACCTAAATGTTCATCCAATGACACAAACACACCTAATGGATGCACAAGATTGGTTAAATCCCCTAATTGGAAAAGAATTAGCCTAGGGAGTTCGAAAATGACCTAAATGTTTATCCAATGACACAAAAACACCTAATGGATGCACAAGATTGGTTAAAAACCCTAATTTGACTACATTAAGGATAGGGAGGACGAAAATGATCTAAATGTTCATCCAATGACACAAAACACCTATTGAATGCAAAAGATTGGTTAAAAACCCTACTTGGACAAGAATTAGCCTAGGGTGGACGAAAATGACCTAATTGTTCATCCAATGACGCAAAAACACCTATTGGATGCACAAGATTGGTTAGAAACCCTAATTGGACAAGATTAAGTGTAGGGCGGACGAAAATAACCTAAATGTTCATCCAATGACACAAAACACCTATTGGATGCACAAGATTGGTTAGAAACCCTAATTGGACAAGAATAAGACTAGGGAGGTCGAAAATGACCTAATTGTTCATCCAATGACACAAACACAACAATTGGATGCACAAGATTGGTAAGAAACCCTAATTGGACAAGCATAAGACTAGGCAGAATGAAACTGACCTAAATGTTCATCCAATGACACAAAAAAACCTAATGGATGCACAAGATTGGTTAGAAACTCTAATTGGACAAGATTAAGTTTAGGGAGGACGAAAAAGATCTAATTGTTAATCCAATGACACAAAACACCTATTGGATGCACAAGATTGGTTAAAAACCCTAATTGGAAAGATTAAGTGTAGGGAGGACGAAAATGACCTAAATATTCATCCAATGACACAAAACACCTATTGGATGCACAAGATTGGTTAAAAACCCTAATTGGACAAGAATTAGCCTAGGGAGGACGAAAATGACCTAAATGTTCATCCAATGACACAAAAACACCTAATGGATGCACAAGATTGGTTAAAAATCCTAATTGGACTACATTAAGTGTAGGGAGGACGGAAATGACCTAAATGTTCATCCAATGACACAAAACACCTATTGGATATACAAGATTGGTTAAAAACCCTAATTGGACAAGAATTAGCCTAGGGAGGACGAAAATGACCTAAATGTTCATCCAATGACGCAAAAACACCTATTGGATGCACAAGATTGGTTAGAAACCCTAATTGGACAAGAATAAGCCTAGGGAGGACGAAAATGACCTAATTGTGCATCCAATGACAGAAACACTACAATTGGATGCACAAGATTGGTTAGAAACCCTAACTGGACAAGCATAAGACTAGGGAGGATGAAACTAACCTAAATGTTCATCCAATGACACAAAAACACCTAATGGATGCACAAAATTGGTTAGAAACCCTAATTGGACAAGATTAATTTTAGGGAGGACGAAAATCATCTAATTGTTCATCCAATGAAACAAAACACCTATTGGATGCACAAGATTGGTTAAAAACCCTAATTGGACAAGATTAAGTGTAGGGAGGACGAAAATGACCTATATATTCATCCAATGATACAAAACAGCTATTGGATGCACAAGATTGGTTAAAACCCTAATTGGACAAGAATTAGCCTAGGGAGGACGAAAATGACCTAAATGTTCATCCAATGACACAAAAACACCTAACAGATGCACAACATTGGTTAAAAACCCTAATTGGACTACATTAAGTGTAGGGACGACGAAAATGACCTAAATGTTCATCCAATGACACAAAACACCTATTGAATGCACAAGATTGGTTAAAAACCCTTATTGCACAAGAATTAGCCTAGGGGGGACGAAAATGACCTAATTGTTCATCCAATGACGCAAAAACACCTAATGGATGCACAAGATTGGTTAGAAACCCTCATTGGACAAGATTAAGTGTAGGGCGGACGAAAATCACCTAAATGTTCATCCAATGACACAAAACACCTATTGGATGCACAAGATTGGTTAGAAACCCTAATAGGACAAGATTAAGTGTATGGAGGTCGAGAATGACATAAAGTTCATCCAATGACACAAAGGCACCTATTGGATGCACAAGATTGGTTTGAAACCCTAATTGGACAAGATTAAGTGTAGGGAGGTCGAGAATGACATAAAGTTCATCCTGTGACACAAACACACCTATTGGATGCACAAGATTGGTTAAAAACCCTAATTGGACAAGAATTAGCCTAGGGAGGATGAAAATGACCTAAATGTTCATCCAATGACACAAAACACCTATTGGATGCACAAGATTGGTTAGAAACCCGAATTGGACAAGAATAAGCATAGGGAGGTCGAAAATGACCTAATTGTTCATCCAATGACACAAACACAACAATTGGATGCACAAGATTGGTTAGAAACCCTAATTGGACAAGCATAAGACTAGGGAGGCTGAAACTAACCTAAATGTTCATCCAATGACACAAAAACACCTATTGGATGCACAAGATTGGTTAAAAACCCTAATTGGACAAGATTAAGTGTAGGGAGGACGAAAATGACCTATATATTCATCCAATGATACAAAACAGCTATTGGATGCACAAGATTGGTTAAAACCCTAATTGGACAAGAATTAGCCTAGGGAGGACGAAAATGACCTAAATGTTCATCCAATGACACAAAAACACCTAACGGATGCACAACATTGGTTAAAAACCCTAATTGGACTACATTAAGTGTAGGGACGACGAAAATGACCTAAATGTTCATCCAATGACACAAAACACCTATTGAATGCACAAGATTGGTTAAACACCCTTATTGCACAAGATTTAGCCTAGGGGGGACGAAAATGACCTAATTGTTCATCCAATGACGCAAAAACACCTAATGGATGCACAAGATTGGTTAGAAACCCTCATTGGACAAGATTAAGTGTAGGGCGGACGAAAATCACCTAAATGTTCATCCAATGACACAAAACACCTATTGGATGCACAAGATTGGTTAGAAACCCTAATAGGACAAGATTAAGTGTAGGGAGGTCGAGAATGACATAAAGTTCATCCAATGACACAAACGCACCTATTGGATGCACAAGATTGGTTAGAAACCCTAATTGGACAAGATTAAGTGTAGGGAGGTCGAGAATGACATAAAGTTTATCCTGTGACACAAACACACCTATTGGATGCACAAGATTGGTTAAAAACCCTAATTGGACAAGAATTAGCCTAGGGAGGATGAAAATGACCTAAATGTTCATCCAATGACACAAAACACCTATTGGATGCACAAGATTGGTTAAAAACCCTAATTGGACAAGATTAAGTGTAGGGAGGACGAAAATGACCTAAATGTTCATCCAATGACACAAAAACACCTAATGAATGCACAAGATTGGTTAAAAACCCTAATTGGACAAGAATTAGCCTAGGGAGTTCGAAAATGACCTAAATGTTCATCCAATGACACAAAAACACCTAATGGATGCACAAGATTGGTTAAAAAGCCTAATTGGACTACATTAAGTGTAGGGACGACGAAAATGACCTAAATGTTCATCCAATGACACAAAACACCTATTGAATGCACAATATTGGTTAAAATCCCTAATTGGACAAGATTAAGTGTAGGGAGGACGAAAATGACCTAAATATTCATCCAACGACACAAAACACATATTGGATGCACAAGATTACAAGATTGGTTAAAAACCCTAATTGGATAAGAATTAGCCTAGGGATGACGAAAATGACCTAAACATTCATCCAATGACACAAAAACACCTAATGGATGCACAAGATTGGTTAAAACCCTAATTGGACTACATTAAGTGTAGGGAGACGAAAATGACCTAAATGTTCATCCAATGACACAAAACACCTATTGGATGCACAAGATTGGTTAGAAACCCTAATTGGACAAGATTAAGTGTAGGGCGGACGAAAATCACATAAATGTTCATCCAATGACACAAAACACCTATTGGATGCACAAGATTGGTTAGAAACCCTGATTGGACAAGAATAAGACTAGGGAGGTCGAAAATGACCTAATTGTTCATCCAATGACACAAACACAACAATTGGATGCACAAGATTGGTTAGAAACCCTAACTGGACAAGCATAAGACTAGGGAGGATGAAACTGACCTAAATGTTCATCCAATGACACAAAAACACCTAATGGATGCACAAAATTGGTTAGAAACCCTAATTGGACAAGATTAATTTTAGGGAGGACGAAAATCATCTAATTGTTCATCCAATGAAACAAAACACCTATTGGATGCACAAGATTGGTTAAAAACCCTAATTGGACAAGATTAAGTGTAGGGAGGACGAAAATGACCTATATATTCATCCAATGATACAAAACAGCTATTGGATGCACAAGATTGGTTAAAACCCTAATTGGACAAGAATTAGCCTAGGGAGGACGAAAATGACCTAAATGTTCATCTATAGACACAAAAACACCTAACGGATGCACAACATTGGTTAAAAACCCTAATTGGACTACATTAAGTGTAGGGACGACGAAAATGACCTAAATGTTCATCCAATGACATAAAACACCTATTGAATGCACAAGATTGGTTAAACACCCTTATTGCACAAGATTTAGCCTAGGGGGGACGAAAATGACCTAATTGTTCATCCAATGACGCAAAAACACCTAATGGATGCACAAGATTGGTTAGAAACCCTCATTGGACAAGATTAAGTGTAGGGCGGACGAAAATCACCTAAATGTTCATCCAATGACACAAAACACCTATTGGATGCACAAGATTGGTTAGAAACCCTAATAGGACAAGATTAAGTGTATGGAGGTCGAGAATGACATAAAGTTCATCCAATGACACAAACGCACCTATTGGATGCACAAGATTGGTTAGAAACCCTAATTGGACAAGATTAAGTGTAGGGAGGTCGAGAATGACATAAAGTTCATCCAATGACACAAACACACCTATTGGATGCACAAGATTGGTTAAAAACCCTAATTGGACAAGAATTAGCCTAGGGAGGATGAAAATGACCTAAATGTTCATCCAATGACACAAAAAAACCTAATGGATGCACAAGATTGGTTAAAAACCCTAATTGGACTACATTAAGTGTAGGGAGGACGAAAATGACCTAAATGTTCATCCAATCACACAAAACACCTATTGGATGCACAAGATTGGTTAAAAACACTTATTGGACAAGAATTAGCCTAGGGAGGACGAAAATGACCTAAATATTCATCCAATGACACAAAAACACCTAATGGATGCACAAGATTGGTTAAAAATCCTAATTGGACTACATTAAGTGTAGGGAGGACGGAAATGACCTAAATGTTCATCCAATGACACAAAACACCTATTGGATATACAAGATTGGTTAAAAACCCTAATTGGACAAGAATTAGCCTAGGGAGGACGAAAATGACCTAAATGTTCATCCAATGACGCAAAAACACCTATTGGATGCACAAGATTGGTTAGAAACCCTAATTGGACAAGAACTAGCCAAGGGAGGACGAAAATGACCTAAATGTTCATCCAATGACGCAAAAACACCTATTGGATCCACAAGATTGGTTAGAAACCCTAATTGGACAAGAATAAGCCTAGGGAGGTCGAAAATGACCTAATTGTTCATCCAATGACACAAACACAACAATTGGATGCACAAGATTGGTTAGAAACCCTAATTGGACAAGCATAAGACTAGGGAGGATGAAACTAACCTAAATGTTCATCCAATGACACAAAAACACCTAATGGATGCACAAGATTGGTTAGAAACCCTAATTGGACATGATTAATTTTAGGGAGGACGAAAATCATCTAATTGTTCATCCAATGACACAAAACACCTATTGGATGCACAAGATTGGTTAAAAACCCTAATTGGACAAGATTAAGTGTAGGGAGGACGAAAATGACCTAAATATTCATCCAATGACACAAAACACCTATTGGATGCACAAGTTTGCTTAAAACCCTAATTGGACAAGAATTAGCCTAGGGAGGACGAAAATGACCTAAATGTTCATCCAATGACACAAAACACCTATTGAATGCACAAGATTGGTTAAAAACCCTTATTGCACAAGAATTAGCCTAGGGAGGACGAAAATGACCTAATTGTTCATCCAATGACGCAAAAACACCTAATGGATGCACAAGATTGGTTAGAAACCCTAATTGGACAAGATTAAGTGTAGGGCGGACGAAAATCACCTAAATGTTCATCCAATGACACAAAACACCTATTGGATGCACAAGATTGGTTAGAAACCCTAATAGGACAAGATTAAGTGTATGGAGGTCGAGAATGACATAAAGTTCATCCAATGACACAAACGCACCTATTGGATGCACAAGATTGGTTAGAAACCCTAATTGGACAAGATTAAGTGTAGGGAGGTCGAGAATGACATAAAGTTTATCCTGTGACACAAACACACCTATTGGATGCACAAGATTGGTTAAAAACCCTAATTGGACAAGAATTAGCCTAGGGAGGATGAAAATGACCTAAATGTTCATCCAATGACACAAAACACCTATTGGATGCACAAGATTGGTTAGAAACCCTAATTGGACAACAATAAGCATAGGGAGGTCGAAAATGACCTAATTGTTCATCCAATGACAAAAACACAACAATTGGATGCACAAGATTGGTTAGAAACCCTAATTGGACAAGCATAAGACTAGGGAGGCTGAAACTAGTCTAAATGTTCATCCAATGACACAAAAACACCTATTGGATGCACAAGATTGGTTAAAAACCCTAATTGGACAAGATTAAGTGTAGGGAGCACGAAAATGACCTAAATGTTCATCCAATGACACAAAACACCTATTGGATGCACAAGATTGGTTAAAA
>JBBPBS010000148.1:76781-101791 GCA_037974835.1 Cicer judaicum
TGTTCATCCAATGACGCAAAAACACCTAATGGATGCACAAGATTGGTTAGAAACCCTCATTGGACAAGATTAAGTGTAGGGCGGACGAAAATCACCTAAATGTTCATCCAATGACACAAAACACCTATTGGATGCACAAGATTGGTTAAAAACCCTAATTGGACAAGATTAAGTGTAGGGAGCACGAAAATGACCTAAATGTTCATCCAATGACACAAAACACCTATTGGATGCACAAGATTGGTTAAAACCGTAATTGGACAAGAATTAGCCTAGGGAGGACGAAAATAACTTAATTGTTCATCCGATGACACAAACACACCTAATGGATGCACAAGATTGGTTAGAAACCCTAATTGGACAAGAATAAGCCTAGGGAGGACGAAAATGACCTAAATGTTCATCCAATGACACAAAACACCTATTGGATGCACAAGATTGGTTAGAAACCCTAATTGGACAAGATTAAGTGTAGGGAGGACGAAAATGACCTAAATGTTCATCCAATGACACAAACACACCTATTGGATGCACAAGATTGGTTAAAAACCCTAATTGGACAAGAATTAGCCTAGGGAGTTCGAAAATGACCTAAATGTTCATCCAATGACACAAAAACACCTAATGGATGCACAAGATTGGTTAAAAATCTTAATTGGACTACATTAAGTGTAGGGAGGACGAAAATGACCTAAATGTTCATCCAATGACACAAAACACCTATTGGATGCACAAGATTGGTTAAAAACGCTTATTGGACAAGAATTAGCCTAGGGAGGACGAAAATAACCTAAATGTTCATCGAATGACACAAAAACACCTAATGGATGCACAAGATTGGTTAAACACCCTAATTGGACATGATTAAGTGTAGGGAGGACGAAAATGACCTAAATGTTCATCCAATGACACAAAACACCTATTGGATGCACAAGATTGGTTAAAAACCCTAATTGGACAAGATTAAGTGTAGGGAGGACGAAAATGACCTATATATTCATCCAATGATACAAAACAGCTATTGGATGCACAAGATTGGTTAAAACCCTAATTGGACAAGAATTAGCCTAGGGAGGACGAAAATGACCTAAATGTTCATCCAATGACACAAAAACACCTAACAGATGCACAACATTGGTTAAAAACCCTAATTGGACTACATTAAGTGTAGGGACGACGAAAATGACCTAAATGTTCATCCAATGACACAAAACACCTATTGAATGCACAAGATTGGTTAAAAACCCTTATTGCACAAGAATTAGCCTAGGGGGGACGAAAATGACCTAATTGTTCATCCAATGACGCAAAAACACCTAATGGATGCACAAGATTGGTTAGAAACCCTCATTGGACAAGATTAAGTGTAGGGCGGACGAAAATCACCTAAATGTTCATCCAATGACACAAAACACCTATTGGATGCACAAGATTGGTTAGAAACCCTAATAGGACAAGATTAAGTGTATGGAGGTCGAGAATGAAATAAAGTTCATCCAATGACACAAACACACCTATTGGATGCACAAGATTGGTTAGAAACCCTAATTGGACAAGATTAAGTGTAGGGAGGTCGAGAATGTCATAAAGTTCATCCAATAACACAAACACACCTATTGGATTCACAAGATTGGTTAAAAACCCTAATTGGACAAGAATTAGCCTAGGGAGGATGAAAATGACCTAAATGTTCATCCAATGACACAAAAACACCTAATGGATGCACAAGATTGGTTACAAACCCTAATTGGACAACATTAAGTGTAGGGAGGACGAAAATGACCTAAATGTTCATCCAATGACACAAAACACCTATTGGATATACAAGATTGGTTAAAAACCCTAATTGGACAAGAATTAGCCTAGGGAGGACGAAAATGACCTAAATGTTCATCCAATGACGCAAAAACACCTATTGGATGCACAAGATTGGTTAGAAACCCTAATTGGACAAGAATAAGCCTAGGGAGGTCGAAAATGACCTAATTGTGCATCCAATGACAGAAACACTACAATTGGATGCACAAGATTGGTTAGAAACCCTAACTGGACAAGCATAAGACTAGGGAGGATGAAACTAACCTAAATGTTCATCCAATGACACAAAAACACCTAATGGATGCACAAAATTGGTTAGAAACCCTAATTGGACAAGATTAATTTTAGGGAGGACGAAAATCATCTAATTGTTCATCCAATGAAACAAAACACCTATTGGATGCACAAGATTGGTTAAAAACCCTAATTGGACAAGATTAAGTGTAGGGAGGACGAAAATGACCTATATATTCATCCAATGATACAAAACAGCTATTGGATGCACAAGATTGGTTAAAACCCTAATTGGACAAGAATTAGCCTAGGGAGGACGAAAATGACCTAAATGTTCATCCATAGACACAAAAACACCTAACGGATGCACAACATTGGTTAAAAACCCTAATTGGACTACATTAAGTGTAGGGACGACGAAAATGACCTAAATGTTCATCCAATGACATAAAACACCTATTGAATGCACAAGATTGGTTAAACACCCTTATTGCACAAGATTTAGCCTAGGGGGGACGAAAATGACCTAATTGTTCATCCAATGACGCAAAAACACCTAATGGATGCACAAGATTGGTTAGAAACCCTCATTGGACAAGATTAAGTGTAGGGCGGACGAAAATCACCTAAATGTTCATCCAATGACACAAAACACCTATTGGATGCACAAGATTGGTTAGAAACCCTAATAGGACAAGATTAAGTGTATGGAGGTCGAGAATGACATAAAGTTCATCCAATGACACAAACGCACCTATTGGATGCACAAGATTGGTTAGAAACCCTAATTGGACAAGATTAAGTGTAGGGAGGTCGAGAATGACATAAAGTTCATCCAGTGACACAAACACACCTATTGGATGCACAAGATTGGTTAAAAACCCTAATTGGACAAGAATTAGCCTAGGGAGGATGAAAATGACCTAAATGTTCATCCAATGACACAAAACACCTATTGGATGCACAAGATTGGTTAGAAACCCTAATTGGACAAGAATAAGCATAGGGAGGTCGAAAATGACCTAATTGTTCATCCAATGACACAAACACAACAATTGGATGCACAAGATTGGTTAGAAACCCTAATTGGACAAGCATAAGACTAGGGAGGATGAAACTAACCTAAATGTTCATCCAATGACACAAAAACACCTAATGGATGCACAAGATTGGTTAAAAATCCTAATTGGACTACATTAAGTGTAGGGAGGACGGAAATGACCTAAATGTTCATCCAATGACACAAAACACCTATTGGATATACAAGATTGGTTAAAAACCCTAATTGGACAAGAATTAGCCTAGGGAGGACGAAAATGACCTAAATGTTCATCCAATGACGCAAAAACACCTATTGGATGCACAAGATTGGTTAGAAACCCTAATTGGACAAGAATAAGCCTAGGGAGGACGAAAATGACCTAATTGTGCATCCAATGACAGAAACACTACAATTGGATGCACAAGATTGGTTAGAAACCCTAACTGGACAAGCATAAGACTAGGGAGGATGAAACTAACCTAAATGTTCATCCAATGACACAAAAACACCTAATGGATGCACAAAATTGGTTAGAAACCCTAATTGGACAAGATTAATTTTAGGGAGGACGAAAATCATCTAATTGTTCATCCAATGAAACAAAACACCTATTGGATGCACAAGATTGGTTAAAAACCCTAATTGGACAAGATTAAGTGTAGGGAGGACGAAAATGACCTATATATTCATCCAATGATACAAAACAGCTATTGGATGCACAAGATTGGTTAAAACCCTAATTGGACAAGAATTAGCCTAGGGAGGACGAAAATGACCTAAATGTTCATCCAATGACACAAAAACACCTAACAGATGCACAACATTGGTTAAAAACCCTAATTGGACTACATTAAGTGTAGGGACGACGAAAATGACCTAAATGTTCATCCAATGACACAAAACACCTATTGAATGCACAAGATTGGTTAAAAACCCTTATTGCACAAGAATTAGCCTAGGGGGGACGAAAATGACCTAATTGTTCATCCAATGACGCAAAAACACCTAATGGATGCACAAGATTGGTTAGAAACCCTCATTGGACAAGATTAAGTGTAGGGCGGACGAAAATCACCTAAATGTTCATCCAATGACACAAAACACCTATTGGATGCACAAGATTGGTTAGAAACCCTAATAGGACAAGATTAAGTGTATGGAGGTCGAGAATGAAATAAAGTTCATCCAATGACACAAACACACCTATTGGATGCACAAGATTGGTTAGAAACCCTAATTGGACAAGATTAAGTGTAGGGAGGTCGAGAATGTCATAAAGTTCATCCAATAACACAAACACACCTATTGGATTCACAAGATTGGTTAAAAACCCTAATTGGACAAGAATTAGCCTAGGGAGGATGAAAATGACCTAAATGTTCATCCAATGACACAAAAACACCTAATGGATGCACAAGATTGGTTACAAACCCTAATTGGACAACATTAAGTGTAGGGAGGACGAAAATGACCTAAATGTTCATCCAATGACACAAAACACCTATTGGATATACAAGATTGGTTAAAAACCCTAATTGGACAAGAATTAGCCTAGGGAGGACGAAAATGACCTAAATGTTCATCCAATGACACAAAAACACCTAATGGATGCACAAGATTGGTTAAAAACCCTAATTGGACAAGAATAAGTGTAGGGAGGACGAAAATGACCTAAATGTTCATCCAATGACACAAAAACACCTAATGGATGCACAAGATTGGTTAAAAACCCTAATTGGACAAGAATTAGCCTAGGGAGTTCGAAAATGACCTAAATGTTCATCCAATGACACAAAAACACCTAATGGATGCACAAGATTGGTTAAAAACCTTAATTGGACTACATTAAGTGTAGGGAGGATGAAAATGACCTAAATGTTCATCAAATGACACAAAACACCTATTGGATGCACAAGATTGGTTAAAATCCCTTATTGGACAAGAATTAGCCTAGGGAGTTCGAAAATGACCTAAATGTTCATCCAATGACACAAAAAAACCTTATGGATGCACAAGATTGGTTAAAAACCCTAATTGGACAAGATTAAGTGTAGGGAGGACGAAAATGACCTAAATGTTCATCCAATGACACAAAAACACCTAATGGATGCACAAGATTGGTTAAAAACCCTAATTGGACAAGAATTAGCCTAGGGAGTACGAAAATGACCTAAATGTTCATCCAATGACACAAAAACACCTAATGGATGCACAAGATTGGTTAAAAACCCTAATTGGACAAGATTAAGTGTAGGGAGGACGAAAATGACCTAAATCTTCATCCAATGACAGGAAAACACCTAATGGATGCACAAGATTGGTTAAAAACCCTAATTGGACAAGAATTAGCCTAGGGAGGTCGAAAATGACCTAAATGTTCATCCAATGACACAAAAACACCTAATGGATGCACAAGATTGGTTAAAAACCCTATTTGGACTACATTAAGTGTAGGGAGGACGAAAATAACCTAAATGTTCATCCAATGACACAAAACACCTATTGAATGAACAATATTTGTTAAAATCCCTAATTGGACAAGATTAAGTGTAGGGAGGACGAAAATGACCTAAATATTCATCCAACGACACAAAACACATATTGGATGCACAAGATTACAAGATTGGTTAAAAACCCTAATTGGATAAGAATTAGCCTAGGGATGACGAAAATGACCTAAATATTCATCCAATGACACAAAAACACCTAATGGATGCACAAGATTGGTTAAAACCCTAATTGGACTACATTAAGTGTAGGGAGACGAAAATGACCTAAATGTTCATCCAATGACACAAAACACCTATTGGATGCACAAGATTGGTTAGAAACCCTAATTGGACAAGATTAAGTGTAGGGCGGACGAAAATCACCTAAATGTTCATCCAATGACACAAAACACCTATTGGATGCACAAGATTGGTTAGAAACCCTAATTGGACAAGAATAAGACTAGGGAGGTCGAAAATGACCTAATTGTTCATCCAATGACACAAACACAACAATTGGATGCACAAGATTGGTTAGAAACCCTAATTGGACAAGCATAAGACTAGGGAGGATGAAACTGACCTAAATGTTCATCCAATGACACAAAACACCTAATAGATGCACAAGATTGGTTAAAAACACTTATTGGACAAGAATTAGCCTAGGGAGGACGAAAATGACCTAAATGTTCATTCAATGACACAAAAAAACCTAATGGATGCACAAGATTGGTTAAAAACCCTAATTGGACAAGATTAAGTGTAGGGAGGACGAAAATGACCTAAATGTTCATCCAATGACACAAAAACACCTAATGGATGCACAAGATTGGTTAAAAACCCTAATTGGACAAGATTAAGTGTAGGGAGGTCAAAAATGACATAAAGTTCATCCAATGACACAAACACATCTATTGGATGCACAAGATTGGTTAAAAATCCTTATTGGACAAGAATTAGCCTAGGGAGGACAAAAATAACCTAAATGTTCATCCAATGACACAAAAACACCTAATGCATGCACAAGATTAGTTAAAAACCCTAATTGGACAAGATTAAGTGTAGGGAGGACGAAAATCACCTAAATGTTCATCCAATGACACAAAACACGTATTGGATGCATAAGATTGGTTAAAAACCCTAATTGGATAAGAATTAGCCTAGGTATGACGTAAATGACATAAATGTTCATCCAATGACACAAAAAAACCTAATGGATGTACAAGAATGGTTAAAAACACTAATTGGACTACATTAAGTGTAGGGAGGACGAAAATGACCTAAATGTTCATCCAATGACACAAAACACCTATTGGATACACAAGATTGGTTAAAAACCCTAATTGGACAAGAATTAGCCTAGGGAGGAAGAAAATCACTTAATTGTTCATCCAATGACACAAACACACCTATTGGATGCACAAGATTGGTTAGAAACCCTAATTGGACAAGAATAAGCCTAGGGAGGTCGAAAATGACCTAATTGTTCATCCAATGACACAAACACAACAATTGGATGCACAAGATCGGTTAGAAACCCTAATTGCACAAGATTAAGTGTAGGGCGGACAAAAATCACCTAAATGTTCATCCAATGACACAAAACACCTATTGGATGCACAAGATTGGTTAGAAACCCTAATAGGACAAGATTAAGTGTATGGAGGTCGAGAATGACATAAAGTTCATCCAATGACACAAACGCACCTATTGGATGCACAAGATTGGTTAGAAACCCTAATTGGACAAGATTAAGTGTAGGGAGGTCGAGAATGACATAAAGTTTATCCTGTGACACAAACACACCTATTGGATGCACAAGATTGGTTAAAAACCCTAATTGGACAAGAATTAGCCTAGGGAGGATGAAAATGAGCTAAATGTTCATCCAATGACACAAAACACCTATTGGATGCACAAGATTGGTTAGAAACCCTAATTGGACAACAATAAGCATAGGGAGGTCGAAAATGACCTAATTGTTCATCCAATGACAAAAACACAACAATTGGATGCACAAGATTGGTTAGAAACCCTAATTGGACAAGCATAAGACTAGGGAGGCTGAAACTAGTCTAAATGTTCATCCAATGACACAAAAACACCTATTGGATGCACAAGATTGGTTAAAAACCCTAATTGGACAAGATTAAGTGTAGGGAGCACGAAAATGACCTAAATATTCATCCAATGACACAAAACACCTATTGGATGCACAAGATTGGTTAAAACCGTAATTGGACAAGAATTAGCCTAGGGAGGACGAAAATAACTTAATTGTTCATCCGATGACACAAACACACCTAATGGATGCACAAGATTGGTTAGAAACCCTAATTGGACAAGAATAAGCCTAGGGAGGACGAAAATGACCTAAATGTTCATCCAATGACACAAAACACCTATTGGATGCACAAGATTGGTTAGAAACCCTAATTGGACAAGATTAAGTGTAGGGAGGACGAAAATGACCTAAATGTTCATCCAATGACACAAACACACCTATTGGATGCACAAGATTGGTTAAAAACCCTAATTGGACAAGAATTAGCCTAGGGAGTTCGAAAATGACCTAAATGTTCATCCAATGACACAAAAACACCTAATGGATGCACAAGATTGGTTAAAAATCTTAATTGGACTACATTAAGTGTAGGGAGGACGAAAATGACCTAAATGTTCATCCAATGACACAAAACACCTATTGGATGCACAAGATTGGTTAAAAACGCTTATTGGACAAGAATTAGCCTAGGGAGGACGAAAATAACCTAAATGTTCATCGAATGACACAAAAACACCTAATGGATGCACAAGATTGGTTAAACACCCTAATTGGACATGATTAAGTGTAGGGAGGACGAAAATGACCTAAATGTTCATCCAATGACACAAAACACCTATTGGATGCACAAGATTGGTTAAAAACCCTAATTGGACAAGATTAAGTGTAGGGAGGACGAAAATGACCTATATATTCATCCAATGATACAAAACAGCTATTGGATGCACAAGATTGGTTAAAACCCTAATTGGACAAGAATTAGCCTAGGGAGGACGAAAATGACCTAAATGTTCATCCAATGACACAAAAACACCTAACAGATGCACAACATTGGTTAAAAACCCTAATTGGACTACATTAAGTGTAGGGACGACGAAAATGACCTAAATGTTCATCCAATGACACAAAACACCTATTGAATGCACAAGATTGGTTAAAAACCCTTATTGCACAAGAATTAGCCTAGGGGGGACGAAAATGACCTAATTGTTCATCCAATGACGCAAAAACACCTAATGGATGCACAAGATTGGTTAGAAACCCTCATTGGACAAGATTAAGTGTAGGGCGGACGAAAATCACCTAAATGTTCATCCAATGACACAAAACACCTATTGGATGCACAAGATTGGTTAGAAACCCTAATAGGACAAGATTAAGTGTATGGAGGTCGAGAATGAAATAAAGTTCATCCAATGACACAAACACACCTATTGGATGCACAAGATTGGTTAGAAACCCTAATTGGACAAGATTAAGTGTAGGGAGGTCGAGAATGTCATAAAGTTCATCCAATAACACAAACACACCTATTGGATTCACAAGATTGGTTAAAAACCCTAATTGGACAAGAATTAGCCTAGGGAGGATGAAAATGACCTAAATGTTCATCCAATGACACAAAAACACCTAATGGATGCACAAGATTGGTTACAAACCCTAATTGGACAACATTAAGTGTAGGGAGGACGAAAATGACCTAAATGTTCATCCAATGACACAAAACACCTATTGGATATACAAGATTGGTTAAAAACCCTAATTGGACAAGAATTAGCCTAGGGAGGACGAAAATGACCTAAATGTTCATCCAATGACGCAAAAACACCTATTGGATGCACAAGATTGGTTAGAAACCCTAATTGGACAAGAATAAGCCTAGGGAGGTCGAAAATGACCCAATTGTGCATCCAATGACAGAAACACTACAATTGGATGCAGAAGATTGGTTAGAAACCCTAACTGGACAAGCATAAGACTAGGGAGGATGAAACTAACCTAAATGTTCATCCAATGACACAAAAACACCTAATGGATGCACAAAATTGGTTAGAAACCCTAATTGGACAAGATTAATTTTAGGGAGGACGAAAATCATCTAATTGTTCATCCAATGAAACAAAACACCTATTGGATGCACAAGATTGGTTAAAAACCCTAATTGGACAAGATTAAGTGTAGGGAGGACGAAAATGACCTATATATTCATCCAATGATACAAAACAGCTATTGGATGCACAAGATTGGTTAAAACCCTAATTGGACAAGAATTAGCCTAGGGAGGACGAAAATGACCTAAATGTTCATCCAATGACACAAAAACACCTAACAGATGCACAACATTGGTTAAAAACCCTAATTGGACTACATTAAGTGTAGGGACGACGAAAATGACCTAAATGTTCATCCAATGACACAAAACACCTATTGAATGCACAAGATTGGTTAAAAACCCTTATTGCACAAGAATTAGCCTAGGGGGGACGAAAATGACCTAATTGTTCATCCAATGACGCAAAAACACCTAATGGATGCACAAGATTGGTTAGAAACCCTCATTGGACAAGATTAAGTGTAGGGCGGACGAAAATCACCTAAATGTTCATCCAATGACACAAAACACCTATTGGATGCACAAGATTGGTTAGAAACCCTAATAGGACAAGATTAAGTGTATGGAGGTCGAGAATGAAATAAAGTTCATCCAATGACACAAACACACCTATTGGATGCACAAGATTGGTTAGAAACCCTAATTGGACAAGATTAAGTGCAGGGAGGTCGAGAATGACATAAAGTTCATCCAATGACAAAAAACAGCTATTGGATGCACAAGATTGGTTAGAAACCCTAATTGGACAAGATTAAGTGTAGGGAGGACGAAAATGACCTAAATGTTCATCCAATGATACAAACACACCTATTGGATGCAGAAGATTGGTTAAAAACCCTAATTGGACAAGAATTAGCTTTGGGAGTTCGAAAATGACCTAAATGTTCATCCAATGACACAAAAACACCTAATGGATGCACAAGATTGGTTAAAAATCCTAATTGGACTACATTAAGTGTAGGGAGGATGAAAATGACCTAAATGTTCATCCAATGACACAAAACACCTATTGGATGCACAAGATTGGTTAAAAACGCTTGTTGGACAAGAATTAGCCTAGGGAGGACGAAAATGACCTAAATGTTCATCCAATGACACAAAAACACCAAATGGATGCACCAGATTTGTTAAAAACCCTAATTGGACAAGATTAAGTGTAGGGAGGACGAAAATGACCTAAATGTTCATCCAATGACACAAAACACCTATTGGATGCACATGATTGGTTAAAAACCATAATTGGACAAGATTAAATGTAGGGAGGACGAAAATGACCTAAATGTTCATCCAATGACACAAAAACACCTAATGGATGCACAAGATTGGTTAAAAATCCTAATTGGACTACATTAAGAGTAGGGACGACGAAAATGACCTAAATGTTCATCCAATCACACAAAACACCTATTGAATGTACAAGATTGAATAAAAACCCTAATTGGACAAGATTAAGTGTAGGGAGGACGAAAATGACCTAAATATTCATCCAACGACACAAAAACACCAAAAGGATGCACAAGATTGGTTAAAACCCCTAATTGGAAAAGAATTAGCCTACGGAGTTCGAAAATGACCTAAATGTTTATCTAATGACACAAAAACACCTAATGGATGCACAAGATTGGTTAAAACATTAATTGGACTACATTAAGTGTAGGGAGGACGAAAATGACCTAAATGTTTATCCAATGACACAAAACACCTATTGGATACACAAGATTGGTTAAAAACCCTAATTGGACAAGAATTAGCCTAGGGAGGACGAAAATGACCTAAATGTTCATCCAATGACACAAACACACCTAATGGATGCACAAGATTGGTTAAAACCCCTAATTGGAAAAGAATTAGCCTAGGGAGTTCGAAAATGACCTAAATGTTTATCCAATGACACAAAAACACCTAATGGATGCACAAGATTGGTTAAAAACCCTAATTTGACTACATTAAGCATAGGGAGGACGAAAATGATCTAAATGTTCATCCAATGACACAAAACACCTATTGAATGCAAAAGATTGGTTAAAAACCCTACTTGGACAAGAATTAGCCTAGGGTGGACGAAAATGACCTAATTGTTCATCCAATGACGCAAAAACACCTATTGGATGCACAAGATTGGTTAGAAACCCTAATTGGACAAGATTAAGTGTAGGGCGGACGAAAATAACCTAAATGTTCATCCAATGACACAAAACACCTATTGGATGCACAAGATTGGTTAGAAACCCTAATTGGACAAGAATAAGACTAGGGAGGTCGAAAATGACCTAATTGTTCATCCAATGCCACAAACACAACAATTGGATGCACAAGATTGGTAAGAAACCCTAATTGGACAAGCATAAGACTAGGCAGAATGAAACTGACCTAAATGTTCATCCAATGACACAAAAAAACCTAATGGATGCACAAGATTGGTTAGAAACTCTAATTGGACAAGATTAAGTTTAGGGAGGACGAAAAAGATCTAATTGTTAATCCAATGACACAAAACACCTATTGGATGCACAAGATTGGTTAAAAACCCTAATTGGAAAGATTAAGTGTAGGGAGGACGAAAATGACCTAAATATTCATCCAATGACACAAAACACCTATTGGATGCACAAGATTGGTTAAAAACCCTAATTCGACAACAATTAGCCTAGGGAGGACGAATATGACCTAAATGTTCATCCAATGACACAAAAACACCTAATGGATGTACAAGATTGGTTAAAAACCCTAATTGGACAAGAATTAGCCTAGGGAATTCTAAAATGACCTAAATGTTCATCCAATGACACAAAAACACCTAATGGATGCACAAGATTAGTTAAAAACCCTAATTGGACTACATTAAGTGTAGGGAGGATGAAAATGACCTAAATGTTCATCCAATGACACAAAACACCTATTGGATGCACAAGATTGGTTCAAAACCCTTATTGGACAAGAATTAGCCTACGGAGGACGAAAATGACCTAAATGTTCATCCAATGACACAAAACACCTATTCGATGCACAAGATTGGTTAAAAACCCTAATTGGACAAGAATTAGCCTAGGGAGGATGAAAATGACCTAAATGTTCATCCAATGACACAAAAACACCTAATGGATGCACAAGATTGGTTAAAAACCCTAATTGGACAAGAATTAGCCTAGGGAGTTCGAAAATGACCTAAATGTTCATCCAATGACAGAAAAACACCTAATGGATGCACAAGATTGGTTAAAAACCCTAATTGGACTACATTAAGTGTAGGGAGGACGCAAATGACCTAAATGTTCATCCAACGACACAAAACACCTATTGGATGCACAAGATTGGTTAAAAACGCTTATTGGACAAGAATTAGCCTAGGGAGGACGAAAATGACCTAAATGTTCATCGAATGACACAAAAACACCTAATGGATGCACAAGATTGGTTAAAAACCCTAATTGGACAAGATTAAGTGTAGGGAGGACGAAAATGACCTAAATGTTCATCCAATGACACAAAACACCTATTGGATGCAAAAGATTGGTTAAAAACCCTAATTGGACAAGATTAAGTGAAGGGAGGACGAAAATGACCTAAATGTTCATCCAATGACACAAAACACCTATTGGATGCACAAGATTGGTTAAAAACCCTTATTGGACAAGAATTAGCCTAGGGAGGACGAAAATGACCTAATTGTTCATGCAATGACACAATAACACCTATTGGATGCACAAGATTGGTTAAAAACCCTAATTGGACAAGATTAAGTGTAATGAGGACGAAAATTACCTAAATATTCATCCAATGACACAAAAACACCTAATGGATGCACAAGATTGGTTAAAAACCCTAATTGGACAAGAATTAGCCTAGGGAGGACGAAAATGACCTAATTGTTCATCCAATGACACAATAACACCTATTGGATGCACAAGATTTGGGTAGAAACCCTAATTGGACAAGATTAAGTGTAGGGAGGTCGAAAATGACATAAAGTTCATCCAATGACACAAACACATCTATTGGATGCACAGGATAGGTTAAAAACCCTAATTGGACAAGAATTAGCCTAGGGAGGACGAAAATGACCTAAATGTTCTCCAATAACACAAAAACACCTAATGGATGCACAAGATTGGTTAAAAACCCTAATTGGACTACATTAAGTGTAGGGAGGATGAAAATGACCTAAATGTTCATCCAATGACACAAAACACCTATTAGATGCACAAGATTGGTTAAAAACGATAACTGGACAAGAATTAGCCTAGGGAGGACGAAAATGACCTAAATGTTTATCCAATGTCACAAAAACACCTAATGGATGCACAAGATTGGTTGAAAACCCTAATTGGACTACATTAAGTGTAGGGAGGACGCAAATGACCTAAATGTTCATCCAATGACACGAAACACCTATTGGATGCACAAGATTGGTTAGAAACCCTAATTGGACAAGAATAAGACTAGGGAGGTCGAAAATGACCTAATTGTTCATCCAATGACACAAACACAACTATTGGATGCACAAGATTGGTTAGAAACCCTAATTGGACAAGCATAAGCCTAGGGAGGTAGAAAATGACCTAATTGTTCATCCAATGACACAAACACAACTATTGGATGCACAAGATTGGTTAGAAACCCTAATTGGACAAGCATAAGCCTAGGGACGATGAAAAACGACCTAAATGTTGATCCAATGACACAAAACACCTATTGGATGGACAAGCTTGGTTAAAAACCCTAATTGGACAAGAATTAGCCTAGGGAGGACAAAAATGACCTAAATGTTCATCCAATGACACAAAAACACCTAATGGATGCACAAGATTGGTTAAAAACCCTAATTGGACAAGAATAAGTGTAACGAGGACAAAAATTACCTAAATATTCATCCAATGACACAAAAACACCTAATGGATGCACAAGATTGGTTAAAAACCCTAATTGGACAAGAATTAGCCTAGGGAGGACGAAAATGACCGAATTGTTCATCCAACGACACAATAACACCTATTGGATGCACAAGATTGGTTAGAAACCCTAATTGGACAAGATTAAGTGTAGGGAGGTCGAAAATGACATAAAGTTAATCCAATGACACAAACACATCTATTGGTTGCACAAGATTGGTTAAAAACCCTAATTGGACAAGAATTAGCCTAGGGAGGACGAAAATGACCTAAATGTTCTCCAATAACACAAAAATGCCTAATGGATGCACAGGATTGGTTAAAAACCCTAATTGAACTACATTAAGTGTAGGGAGGACGAAAATGACCAAAATGTTCATCCAATGACACAAAACACCTATTGGATACACAAGATTGGTTAAAAACCCCAATTGGACAAGAATTAGCCTACGGAGGACGAAAATGACCTAAATGTTCATCCAATGACACAAACACAACTATTGGATGCACAAGATTGGTTAGAAACCCTAATTGGACAAGCATAAGACTAGGGAGGATGAAAATGACCTAAATGTTCATCCAATGACACAAAAACACCTATTGGATGCACAAGATTGGTTAAAAACCCGAATTGGACAAGATTAAGTGTAGGGAGGACGAAAATGACCTAAATATTCATCCAATGACACAAAACACCTACTGGATGCACAAGATTGGTTAAAACCCCTAATTGTACTAGAATTAGCCTAGGGAGGACGAAAATAACCTAAATGTTCATCCAATGACACAAAAACACCTAATGGATGCACAAGATTGGTTAAAAACCCTAATTGGACAAGATTAAGTGTAGGGAGGACGAAAATGACCTAAATGTTCATCCAATGACACAAAACACCTATTGGATGCAAAAGATTAGTTAAAAACCCTAATTGGACAAGAATTAGCCTAGGGAGGACGACAATGACCTAAATGTTCATCCAATGACACAAAAACACCTAATGGATGCACAAGAATGGTTAAAAACGCTAATTGGACTACATTAAGGGTAGGAAGGACGAAAATGACCTAAATGTTCATCCAATGACACAAAACACCTATTAGATGCACAAGATTGGTTAAAAACGATAATTGGACAAGAATTAGCCTAGGGAGGACGAAAATGACCTAAATGTTTATCCAATGTCACAAAAACACCTAATGGATGCACAAGATTGGTTGAAAACCCTAATTGGACTACATTAAGTGTAGGGAGGACGCAAATGACCTAAATGTTCATCCAATGACACAAAACACCTATTGGATGCACAAGATTGGTTAGAAACCCTAATTGGACAAGAATAAGACTAGGGAGGTCGAAAATGACCTAATTGTTCATCCAATGACACAAACACAACTATTGGATGCACAAGATTGGTTAGAAACCCTAATTGGACAAGCATAAGCCTAGGGAGGTCGAAAATGACCTAATTGTTCATCCAATGACACAAACACAACTATTGGATGCACAAGATTGGTTAGAAACCCTAATTGGACAAGAATTAGCCTAGGGAGGACGAAAATGACCTAAATGTTCATCCAATGACACAAAAACACCTAATGGATGCACAAGATTGGTTAAAAACCCTAATTGGACTACATTAAGTGTAGGGAGGATGAAAATGACCTAAATGTTCATCCAATGACACAAAACACCTATTGGATGCACAAGATTGGTTCAAAACCCTTATTGGACAAGAATTAGCCTACGGAGGACGAAAATGACCTAAATGTTCATCCAATGACACAAAACACCTATTCGATGCACAAGATTGGTTAAAAACCCTAATTGGACAAGAATTAGCCTAGGGAGGATGAAAATGACCTAAATGTTCATCCAATGACACAAAAACACCTAATGGATGCACAAGATTGGTTAAAAACCCTAATTGGACAAGAATTAGCCTAGGGAATTCTAAAATGACCTAAATGTTCATCCAATGACACAAAAACACCTAATGGATGCACAAGATTAGTTAAAAACCCTAATTGGACTACATTAAGTGTAGGGAGGATGAAAATGACCTAAATGTTCATCCAATGACACAAAACACCTATTGGATGCACAAGATTGGTTCAAAACCCTTATTGGACAAGAATTAGCCTACGGAGGACGAAAATGACCTAAATGTTCATCCAATGACACAAAACACCTATTCGATGCACAAGATTGGTTAAAAACCCTAATTGGACAAGAATTAGCCTAGGGAGGATGAAAATGACCTAAATGTTCATCCAATGACACAAAAACACCTAATGGATGCACAAGATTGGTTAAAAACCCTAATTGGACAAGAATTAGCCTAGGGAGTTCGAAAATGACCTAAATGTTCATCCAATGACAGAAAAACACCTAATGGATGCACAAGATTGGTTAAAAACCCTAATTGGACTACATTAAGTGTAGGGAGGACGAAAATGACCTAAATGTTCATCCAACGACACAAAACACCTATTGGATGCACAAGATTAGTTAAAAACGCTTATTGGACAAGAATTAGCCTAGGGAGGACGAAAATGACCTAAATGTTCATCGAATGACACAAAAACACCTAATGGATGCACAAGATTGGTTAAAAACCCTAATTGGACAAGATTAAGTGTAGGGAGGACGAAAATGACCTAAATGTTCATCCAATGACACAAAACACCTATTGGATGCAAAAGATTGGTTAAAAACCCTAATTGGACAAGATTAAGTGAAGGGAGGACGAAAATGACCTAAATGTTCATCCAATGACACAAAACACCTATTGGATGCACAAGATTGGTTAAAAACCCTTATTGGACAAGAATTAGCCTAGGGAGGACGAAAATGACCTAATTGTTCATCCAATGACACAATAACACCTATTGGATGCACAAGATTGGTTAAAAACCCTAATTGGACAAGATTAAGTGTAATGAGGACGAAAATTACCTAAATATTCATCCAATGACACAAAAACACCTAATGGATGCACAAGATTGGTTAAAAACCCTAATTGGACAAGAATTAGCCTAGGGAGGACGAAAATGACCTAATTGTTCATGCAATGACACAATAACACCTATTGGATGCACAAGATTTGGGTAGAAACCCTAATTGGACAAGATTAAGTGTAGGGAGGTCGAAAATGACATAAAGTTCATCCAATGACACAAACACATCTATTGGATGCACAGGATAGGTTAAAAACCCTAATTGGACAAGAATTAGCCTAGGGAGGACGAAAATGACCTAAATGTTCTCCAATAACACAAAAACACCTAATGGATGCACAAGATTGGTTAAAAACCCTAATTGGACTACATTAAGTGTAGGGAGCATGAAAATGACCTAAATGTTCATCCAATGACACAAAACACCTATTAGATGCACAAGATTGGTTAAAAACGATAATTGGACAAGAATTAGCCTAGGGAGGACGAAAATGACCTAAATGTTTATCCAATGTCACAAAAACACCTAATGGATGCACAAGATTGGTTGAAAACCCTAATTGGACTACATTAAGTGTAGGGAGGACGCAAATGACCTAAATGTTCATCCAATGACACGAAACACCTATTGGATGCACAAGATTGGTTAGAAACCCTAATTGGACAAGAATAAGACTAGGGAGGTCGAAAATGACCTAATTGTTCATCCAATGACACAAACACAACTATTGGATGCACAAGATTGGTTAGAAACCCTAATTGGACAAGCATAAGCCTAGGGAGGTAGAAAATGACCTAATTGTTCATCCAATGACACAAACACAACTATTGGATGCACAAGATTGGTTAGAAACCCTAATTGGACAAGCATAAGCCTAGGGACGATGAAAAACGACCTAAATGTTCATCCAATGACACAAAACACCTATTGGATGGACAAGCTTGGTTAAAAACCCTAATTGGACATGAATTAGCCTAGGGAGGACAAAAATGACCTAAATGTTCATCCAATGACACAAAAACACCTAATGGATGCACAAGATTGGTTAAAAACCCTAATTGGACAAGAATAAGTGTAACGAGGACAAAAATTACCTAAATATTCATCCAATGACACAAAAACACCTAATGGATGCACAAGATTGGTTAAAAACCCTAATTGGACAAGAATTAGCCTAGGGAGGACGAAAATGACCGAATTGTTCATCCAACGACACAATAACACCTATTGGATGCACAAGATTGGTTAGAAACCCTAATTGGACAAGATTAAGTGTAGGGAGGTCGAAAATGACATAAAGTTCATCCAATGACACAAACACATCTATTGGTTGCACAAGATTGGTTAAAAACCCTAATTGGACAAGAATTAGCCTGGGGAGGACGAAAATGACCTAAATGTTCTCCAATAACACAAAAATGCCTAATGGATGCACAGGATTGGTTAAAAACCCTAATTGAACTACATTAAGTGTAGGGAGGACGAAAATGACCAAAATGTTCATCCAATGACACAAAACACCTATTGGATACACAAGATTGGTTAAAAACCCCAATTGGACAAGAATTAGCCTACGGAGGACGAAAATGACCTAAATGTTCATCCAATGACACAAACACAACTATTGGATGCACAAGATTGGTTAGAAACCCTAATTGGACAAGCATAAGACTAGGGAGGATGAAAATGACCTAAATGTTCATCCAATGACACAAAAACACCTATTGGATGCACAAGATTGGTTAAAAACCCGAATTGGACAAGATTAAGTGTAGGGAGGACGAAAATGACCTAAATATTCATCCAATGACACAAAACACCTACTGGATGCACAAGATTGGTTAAAACCCCTAATTGTACTAGAATTAGCCTAGGGAGGACGAAAATAACCTAAATGTTCATCCAATGACACAAAAACACCTAATGGATGCACAAGATTGGTTAAAAACCCTAATTGGACAAGATTAAGTGTAGGGAGGACGAAAATGACCTAAATGTTCATCCAATGACACAAAACACCTATTGGATGCAAAAGATTAGTTAAAAACCCTAATTGGACAAGAATTAGCCTAGGGAGGACGACAATGACCTAAATGTTCATCCAATGACACAAAAACACCTAATGGATGCACAAGAATGGTTAAAAACGCTAATTGGACTACATTAAGGGTAGGAAGGACGAAAATGACCTAAATGTTCATCCAATGACACAAAACACCTATTAGATGCACAAGATTGGTTAAAAACGATAATTGGACAAGAATTAGCCTAGGGAGGACGAAAATGACCTAAATGTTTATCCAATGTCACAAAAACACCTAATGGATGCACAAGATTGGTTGAAAACCCTAATTGGACTACATTAAGTGTAGGGAAGATGCAAATGACCTAAATGTTCATCCAATGACACGAAACACCTATTGGATGCACAAGATTGGTTAGAAACCCTAACTGGACAAGATTAAGTGTAGGGAGGTCGAAAATGACATAAAGTTCATCCAATGACACAAACACATCTATTGGATGCACAAGATTGGTTAAAAATCCTAATTGGACAAGAATTAGCCTAGGGAGGATAAAAATGACCTAAATGTTCATCCAATGACACAAAAACACCTAATGCATGCACAAGATTAGTTAAAAACCCAAATTGGACAAGATTAAGTGTAGGGAGGACGAAAATCACCTAAATGTTCATCCAATGACACAAAACACGTATTGGATGCATAAGATTGGTTAAAAACCCTAATTGGATAAGAATTAGCCTAGGTATGACGTAAATGACATAAATGTTCATCCAATGACACAAAAACACCTAATGGATGTACAAGAGTGGTTAAAAACCCTAATTGGACTACATTAAGTGTAGGGAGGACGAAAATGACCTAAATGTTCATCCAATGACACAAAACACCTATTGGATACACAAGATTGGTTAAAAACCCTAATTGGACAAGAATTAGCCTAGGGAGGACGAAAATCACCTAATTGTTCATCCAATGACACAAACACACCTATTGGATGCACAAGATTGGTTAGAAACCCTAATTGGACAAGAATAAGACTAGGGAGGTCGAAAATGACCTAATTGTTCATCCAATGACACAAACACAACTATTGGATGCACAAGATTGGTTAGAAACCCTAATTGGACAAGCATAAGCCTAGGGAGGATGAAAAACGACCTAAATGTTCATCCAATGACACAAAACACCTATTGGATGGACAAGATTGGTTAAAAACCCTAATTGGACAAGAATTAGCCTAGGGAGGATGAAAATGACCTAAATGTTCATCCAATGTCACAAAAACACCTAATGGATGCACAAGATTGGTTAAAAACCCTAATTGGACTACATTAAGTGTAGGGAGGACGAAAATAACCTAAATGTTCATCCAATGACACAAAAACACCTAATGGATGCACAAGATTGGTTAAAAACCCTAATTGGACTACATTAAGTGTAGGGAGGACGAATATAACCTAAATGTTCATCCAATGACACAAAACACCTATTGATTGCACAAGATCGGTTAAAAACCCTAATTTGACAAGAATTAGCCTAGGGAGGACGAAAATGACTTAATTGTTCATCCAATGACACAAACACACCTATTGGATGCACAAGATTGGTTACAAACCCTAATTGGACAAGAATAAGCCTAGGGAGGACGAAAATGACCTAAATGTTCATCCAATGACACAAAACACCTATTGGATGCACAAGATTGGTTAAAAACACTTATTGGACAAGAATTAGCCTAGGGAGGATGAAAATGACCTAAATGTTCATCCAATGACACAAAAACACCTAATGGATGCACAAGATTGGTTAAAAACCCTAATTGGACTACATTAAGTGTAGGGAGGACGAAAATGACCTAAATGTTCATCCAATGACACAAAACACCTATTGGATGCACAAGATTGGTTAAAAACCCTAATTGGATAAGAATTAGCCTAGGGAGGACGAAAATGACCTAAATGTTCATCCAATGACACAAAACACCTATTGGATGCACAAGATTGGTTAAAAACCCAAATTGGACAAGATTAAGTGTAGGGAGGACGAAAATGACCTAAATGTTCATCCAATGACACAAAACACCTATTGGATGCACAAGATTGGTTAAAAACCCTAATTGGACAAGAATTAGCCTAGGGAGGACGAAAATCACCTAATTGTTCATCCAATGACACAAACACACCTATTGGATGCACAAGATTGGTTAGAAACCCTAATTGGACAAGAATAAGACTAGGGAGGTCGAAAATGACCTAATTGTTCATCCAATGACACAAACACAACTATTGGATGCACAAGATTGGTTAGAAACCCTAATTGGACAAGCATAAGCCTAGGGAGGTAGAAAATGACCTAATTGTTCATCCAATGACACAAACACAACTATTGGATGCACAAGATTGGTTAGAAACCCTAATTGGAAAAGCATAAGCCTAGGGAGGATGAAAAACGACCTAAATGTTCATCCAATGACACAAAACACCTATTGGATGGACAAGATTGGTTAAAAACCCTAATTGGACAAGAATTAGCCTAGGACGGACAAAAATGACCTAAATGTTCATCCAATGACACAAAAACACCTAATGGATGCACAAGATTGGATAAAAACCCTAATTGGAGAAGAATTAGCCTAGGGAGTTCGAAAATGACCTAAATGTTCATCCAATGACACAAAAACACCTAATGGATGCACAAGATTGGTTAAAAACCCTATTTGGACTACATTAAGTGTAGGGAGGACGAAAATAACCTAAATGTTCATCCAATGACACAAAACACCTATTGAATGAACAATATTTGTTAAAATCCCTAATTGGACAAGATTAAGTGTAGGGAGGACGAAAATGACCTAAATATTCATCCAACGACACAAAACACATATTGGATGCACAAGATTACAAGATTGGTTAAAAACCCTAATTGGATAAGAATTAGCCTAGGGATGACGAAAATGACCTAAATATTCATCCAATGACACAAAAACACCAAAAGGATGCACAAGATTGGTTAAAACCCCTAATTGGAAAAGAATTAGCCTACGGAGTTCGAAAATGACCTAAATGTTTATCCAATGACACAAAAACACCTAATGGATGCACAAGATTGGTTAGAAACCCTAATTAGACAAAATTAAGTTTAGGGAGGTCGAAAATGATCTAATTGTTCATCCAATGACACAAAACACCTATTGGATGCACAAGATTGGTTAAAAACCCGAATTGGACAAGATTAAGTGTAGGGAGGACGAAAATGACCTAAATATTCATCCAATGACACAAAACACCTATTGGATGCACAAGATTGGTTAAAACCCCTAATTGGACAAGATTAAGTGTAGGGAGGACGAAAATGACCTAAATGTTCATCCAATGACACAAAACACCTATTGGATGCAAAAGATTAGTTAAAAACCCTAATTGGACAAGAATTAGCCTAGGGAGGACGAAAATGACATAAATGTTCATCCAATCACACAAAAACACCTAATGGATGCACAAGATTGGTTGAAAACCCTTATTGGACTACATTAAGTGTAGGGAGGACGCAAATGACCTAAATGTTCATCCAATGACACGAAACACCTATTGGATGCACAAGATTGGTTAAAAACCCTAATTGGACAAGAATTAGCCTAGGGAGGACGAAAATGACCTAATTGTTGATCCAATGACACAAAAACACCTATTGGATGCACAAGATTGGTTAGAAACCCTAATTGGACAAGATTAAGTGTAGGGAGGTCGAAAATGACATAAAGTTCATCCAATGACACAAACACACCTATTGGATGCACAAGATTGGTTAAAAATCCTAATTGGACAAGAATAAGCCTAGGGAGGACAAAAATGACCTAAATGTTCATCCAATGACACAAAAACACCTAATGCATGCACAAGATTAGTTAAAAACCCTAATTGGACAAGATTAAGTGTAGGGAGGACGAATATCACCTAAATGTTCATCCAATGACACAAAACACGTATTGGATGCATAAGATTGGTTAAAAACCCCTATTGGATAAGAATCAGCCTAGCTATGACGTAAATGACATAAATGTTCATCCAATGACACAAAAACACCTAATGGATGTACAAGAATGGTTAAAAACCCTAATTGGACTACATTAAGTGTGGGGAGGACGAAAATGACCTAAATGTTCTTCCAATGACACAAAACACCTATTGGATACACAAGATTGGTTAAAAACCCTAATTGGACAAGAATTAGCCTAGGGAGGACGAAAATCACTTAATTGTTCATCCAATGACACAAACACACCTATTGGATGCACAAGATTGGTTAGAAACCCTAGTTGGACAAGAATAAGGCTAGGTAGGTCGAAAATGACCTAATTGTTCATCCAATGACACAAACACAACTATTGGATGCACAAGATTGGTTAGAAACCCTAATTGGACAAGCATAAGCCTAGGGAGGTCGAAAATGACCTAATTGTTCATCCAATGACACAAACACAACTATTGGATGCACAAGATTGGTTAGAAACCCTAATTGGACAAGCATAAGCCTAGGGAGGATGAAAAACGACCTAAATGTTCATCCAATGACACAAAACACCTATTGGATGCACAAGATTGGTTAAAAACCCTAATTGGACAAGAATTAGCCTAGGGAGGATGAAAATGACCTAAATGTTCATCCAATGTCACAAAAACACCTAATGGATGCACAAGATTGGTTAAAAACCCTAATTGGACTACATTAAGTGTAGGGAGGACGAAAATAACCTAAATGTTCATCCAATGACACAAAAACACCTAATGGATGCACAAGATTGGTTAAAAACCCTAATTGGACTACATTAATGTAGGGAGGACGAAAATAACCTAAATGTTCATCCAATGACACAAAACACCTATTGATTGCACAAGATCGGTTAAAAACCCTAATTTGACAAGAATTAGCCTAGGGAGGACGAAAATGACTTAATTGTTCATCCAATGACACAAACACACCTATTGGATGGACAAGATTGGTTAAAAACCCTAATTGGACAAGAATTAGCCTAGGGAGGACAAAAATGACCTAAATGTTTATCCAATGACACAAAAACACCTAATGGTTGCACAAGATTGGTTAAAAACCCTAATTGGACAAGAATTAGCCTAGGGAGTTCGAAAATGACCTAAATGTTCATCCAATGACACAAAAACACCTAATGGATGCACTAGATTGGTTAAAAACCCTAATTGGACTACATTAAGTGTAGGGAGGACGAAAATAACCTAAATGTTCATCCAATGACACAAAAACACCTAATGGATGCACAAGATTGGTTAAAAACCCTAATTGGACTACATTAATGTAGGGAGGACGAAAATAACCTAAATGTTCATCCAATGACACAAAA
>JBBPBS010000148.1:101801-121568 GCA_037974835.1 Cicer judaicum
ACAAAACACCTATTGATTGCACAAGATCGGTTAAAAACCCTAATTTGACAAGAATTAGCCTAGGGAGGACGAAAATGACTTAATTGTTCATCCAATGACACAAACACACCTATTGGATGGACAAGATTGGTTAAAAACCCTAATTGGACAAGAATTAGCCTAGGGAGGACAAAAATGACCTAAATGTTTATCCAATGACACAAAAACACCTAATGGTTGCACAAGATTGGTTAAAAACCCTAATTGGACAAGAATTAGCCTAGGGAGTTCGAAAATGACCTAAATGTTCATCCAATGACACAAAAACACCTAATGGATGCACTAGATTGGTTAAAAACCCTAATTGGACTACATTAAGTGTAGGGAGGACGAAAATAACCTAAATGTTCATCCAATGACACAAAAACACCTAATGGATGCACAAGATTGGTTAAAAACCCTAATTGGACTACATTAAGTGTAGGGAGGACGAAAATAACCTAAATGTTCATCCAATGACACAAAACACCTATTGATTGCACAGGATCGGTTAAAAACCCTAATTTGACAAGAATTAGCCTAGGGAGGACGAAAATGACTTAATTGTTCATCCAATGACACAAACACACCTATTGGATGCACAAGATTGGTTACAAACCCTAATTGGACAAGAATAAGCCTAGGGAGGACGAAAATGACCTAAATGTTCATCCAATGACACAAAACACCTATTGGATGCACAAGATTGGTTAAAAACACTTATTGGACAAGAATTAGCCTAGGGAGGATAAAAATGACCTAAATGTTCATCCAATGACACAAAAACACCTAATGGATGCACAAGATTGGTTAAAAACCCTAATTGGACAAGATTAAGTTTAGGGAGGACGAAAATGACCTAAATGTTCATCCAATGACACAAAACACCTATTGGATGCACAAGATTTGTTAAAAACCCTAATTGGACAAGATTAGTGTAGGGAGGACGAAAATGACCTAAATGTTCATCCAATGACACAAAAACACCTAATGGATGCATAAGATTGGTTAAAAACCCTAATTGGACAAGAATTAGCCTAGGGAGTTCGAAAATGACCTAAATGTTCATCCAATGACACAAAAACACCTAATGGATGCACAAGATTGGTTAAAAAGCCTAATTGGACTACATTAAGTGTAGGGACGACGAAAATGACCTAAATGTTCATCCAATGACACAAAAACACTTATTGGATACGCAAGATTGGTTAAAAACACTAATTGGACAAGAATTAGCCTAGGGAGGACGAAAATGACCTAAATGTTCATCCAATGACACAAAAACACCTAATGGATGCACAAGATTGGTTAAAACCCCTAATTGGAAAAGAATTAGCCTAGGGAGTTCGAAAATGACCTAAATGTTTATCCAATGACACAAAAACACCTAATGGATGCACAAGATTGGTTAAAAACCCTAATTTGACTACATTAAGTGTAGGGAGGAAGAAAATGACCTAAATGTTGATCCAATGACACAAAACACCTATTGAATGCAAAAGATTGGTTAAAAACCCTAATTGGACAAGATTTAGCCTAGGGAGGACGAAAATGACCTAATTGTTCATCCAATGACGCAAAAACACCTATTGGATGTACAAGATTGGTTAGAAACCCTAATTGGACAAGATTAAGTGTAGGGCGGACGAAAATCACCTAAATGTTCATCCAATAACACAAAACACCTATTGGATGCACAAGAATGGTTAGAAACCCTAATTGGACAAGAATAAGACTAGGGAGGTCGAAAATGACCTAATTATTTATCGAATGACACAAACACAACATTTGGATGCACAAGATTGGTTAGAAACCCTAATTGGACAAGCATAAGACTAGGGAGGATGAAACTGACCTAAATGTTCATCCAATGACACAAAAACACCAAATGGATGAACAAGATTGGTTAGAAACCCTAATTGGACAAGATTAAGTTTAGGGAGGACGAAAATGATCTAGTTGTTCATTTAATGACACAAAACACCTATTGGATGCACAAGATTGGTTAAAAACCCTAATTGGAAAGATTAAGTGTAGAGAGGACGAAAATGACCTAAATATTCATCCAATGACACAAACACACCTATTGGATGCACAAGATTGGTTAAAAACCCAAATTCGACAACAATTAGCCTAGGGAGGACGAAAATGACCTAAATGTTCATCCAATGACACAAAAACACCTAATGGATGTGCAAGATTGGTTAGAAACCCTAATTGGACTACATTAAGTGTAGGGAGGACGAAAATGACATAAAGTTCATCCAATGACACAAACACATCTATTGGATGCACAAGATTGGTTAAAAACCCTAATTGGACAAGAATTAGCCTAGGGAGGACGAAAATGACCTAAATGTTCTCCAATGACACAAAAACACCTAATGGATGCACAGGATTGGTTAAAAACCCTAATTGAACTACATTAAGTGTAGGGAGGACGAAAATGACCTAAATGTTCATCCAATGACACAAAACACCTATTGGATACACAAGATTGGTTAAAAACCCCAATTGGACAAGAATTAGCCTACGGAGGACGTAAATGACCTAAATGTTCATCCAATGACACAAACACAACTATTGGATGGACAAGATTGGTTAGAAACCCTAATTGGACAAGCATAAGACTATGGAGGATGAAAATGACCTAAATATTCATCCAATGACACAAAAACACCTAATGGATGCACAAGATTGGTTAGAAACTCTAATTGGACAAGATTATGTTTAGGGAGGTCCAAAATGATCTAATTGTTCATCCAATGACACAAAACACCTATTGGATGCACAAGATTGGTTAAAAACCCGAATTGGACAAGATTAAGTGTAGGGAGGACGAAAATGACCTAAATATTCATCCAATGACACAAAACACCTATTGGATGCACAAGATTGGTTAAAACCCCTAATTGTACTAGAATTAGCCTAGGGAGGACGAAAATAACCTAAATGTTCATCCAATGACACAAAAACACCTATTGGATGCACAAGATTGGTTAAAAACCCTAATTGGACAAGATTAAGTGTAGGGAGGACGAAAATGACCTAAATGTTCATCCAATGACACAAAACACCTATTGGATGCAAAAGATTAGTTAAAAACCCTAATTGGACAAGAATTAGCCTAGGGAGGACGAAAATGACCTAAATGTTCATCCAATGACACAAAAACACCTAATGGATGCACAAGAATGGTTAAAAACGCTAATTGGACTACATTAAGGGTAGGAAGGACGAAAATGACCTAAATGTTCATCCAATGACACAAAACACCTATTAGATGCACAAGATTGGTTAAAAACGATAATTGGACAAGAATTAGCCTAGGGAGGACGAAAATGACCTAAATGTTTATCCAATGTCACAAAAACACCTAATGGATGCACAAGATTGGTTGAAAACCCTAATTGGACTACATTAAGTGTAGGAAGGACGAAAATGACCTAAATGTTCATCCAATGACACAAAAACACCTAATGGTTGCACAAGATTGGTTAAAAACCCTAATTGGACAAGAATTAGCCTAGGGAGTTCGAAAATGACCTAAATGTTCATCCAATGACACAAAAACACCTAATGGATGCACAAGATTGGTTAAAAACCCTAATTGGACTACATTAAGTGTAGGGAGGACGAAAATAACCTAAATGTTCATCCAATGACACAAAAACACCTAATGGATGCACAAGATTGGTTAAAAACCCTAATTGGACTACATTAAGTGTAGGGAGGACGAATATAACCTAAATGTTCATCCAATGACACAAAACACCTATTGATTGCACAAGATCGGTTAAAAACCCTAATTTGACAAGAATTAGCCTAGGGAGGACGAAAATGACTTAATTGTTCATCCAATGACACAAACACACCTATTGGATGCACAAGATTGGTTACAAACCCTAATTGGACAAGAATAAGCCTAGGGAGGACGAAAATGACCTAAATGTTCATCCAATGACACAAAACACCTATTGGATGCACAAGATTGGTTAAAAACACTTATTGGACAAGAATTAGCCTAGGGAGGATGAAAATGGCCTAAATGTTCATCCAATGACACAAAAACACCTAATGGATGCACAAGATTGGTTAAAAACCCTAATTGGACAAGATTAAGTTTAGGGAGGACGAAAATGACCTAAATGTTCATCCAATGACACAAAACACCTATTGGATGCACAAGATTGGTTAAAAACCCTAATTGGACAAGATTAGTGTAGGGAGGACGAAAATGACCTAAATGTTCATCGAATGACACAAAAACACCTAATGGATGCATAAGATTGGTTAAAAATCCTAGTTGGACAAGAATTAGCCTAGGGAGTTCGAAAATGACCTAAATGTTCATCCAATGACACAAAAACACCAAAAGGATGCACAAGATTGGTTAAAACCCCTAATTGGAAAAGAATTAGCCTACGGAGTTCGAAAATGACCTAAATGTTTATCCAATGACACAAAAACACCTAATGGATGGACAAGATTGGTTAGAAACCCTAATTAGACAAGATTAAGTTTAGGGAGGTCGAAAATGATCTAATTGTTCATCCAATGACACAAAACACCTATTGGATGCACAAGATTGGTTAAAAACCCGAATTGGACAAAATTAAGTGTAGGGAGGACGAAAATGACCTAAATATTCATCCAATGACACAAAACACCTATTGGATGCACAAGATTGGTTAAAACCCCTAATTGTACTAGAATTAGCCTAGGGAGGACGAAAATAACCTAAATGGTCATCAAATGACACAAAAACACCTAATGGATGCAAAAGATTGGTTAAAAACCCTAATTGGACAAGATTAAGTGTAGGGAGGACGAAAATGACCTAAATGTTCATCCAATGACACAAAACACCTATTGGATGCAAAAGATTAGTTAAAAACCCTAATTGGATAAGAATTAGCATAGGGAGGACGAAAATGACATAAATGTTCATCCAATGACACAAAAACACCTAATGGATGCACAAGATTGGTTGAAAACCCTAATTGGACTACATTAAGTGTAGGGAGGACGCAAATGACCTAAATGTTCATCCAATGACACGAAACACCTATTGGATGCACAAGATTGGTTAAAAACCCTAATTGGACAAGAATTAGCCTAGGGAGGACGAAAATGACCTAATTGTTGATCCAATGACACAAAAACACCTATTGGATGCACAAGATTGGTTAGAAACCCTAATTGGACAAGATTAAGTGTAGGGAGGTCGAAAATGACATAAAGTTCATCCAATGACACAAACACATCTATTGGATGCACAAGATTGGTTAAAAATCCTAATTCGACAAGAATAAGCCTAGGGAGGACAAAAATGACCTAAATGTTCATCCAATGACACAAAAACACCTAATGGATGCACAAGATTGGTTAAAACCCCTAATTGGAAAAGAATTAGCCTAGGGAGTTCGAAAATGACCTAAATGTTTATCCAATGACACAAAAACACCTAATGGATGCACAAGATTGGTTAAAAACCCTAATTTGACTACATTAAGTGTAGGGAGGAAGAAAATGACCTAAATGTTGATCCAATGACACAAAACACCTATTGAATGCAAAAGATTGGTTAAAAACCCTAATTGGACAAGATTTAGCCTAGGGAGGACGAAAATGACCTAATTGTTCATCCAATGACGCAAAAACACCTATTGGATGCACAAGATTGGTTAGAAACCCTAATTGGACAAGATTAAGTGTAGGGCGGACGAAAATCACCTAAATGTTCATCCAATAACACAAAACACCTATTGGATGCACAAGAATGGTTAGAAACCCTAATTGGACAAGAATAAGACTAGGGAGGTCGAAAATGACCTAATTATTTATCGAATGACACAAACACAACATTTGGATGCACAAGATTGGTTAGAAACCCTAATTGGACAAGCATAAGACTAGGGAGGATGAAACTGACCTAAATGTTCATCCAATGACACCAAAACACCAAATGGATGAACAAGATTGGTTAGAAACCCTAATTGGACAAGATTAAGTTTAGGGAGGACGAAAATGATCTAGTTGTTCATTTAATGACACAAAACACCTATTGGATGCACAAGATTGGTTAAAAACCCTAATTGGAAAGATTAAGTATAGAGAGGACGAAAATGACCTAAATATTCATCCAATGACACAAACACACCTATTGGATGCACAAGATTGGTTAAAAACCCAAATTCGACAACAATTAGCCTAGGGAGGACGAAAATGACCTAAATGTTCATCCAATGACACAAAAACACCTAATGGATGTGCAAGATTGGTTAAAAACCCTAATTGGACAAGATTAAGTGTAGGGAGGACGAAAATGACCTAAATGTTCATCCAATGACACAAAACACCTATTGGATGCAAAAGATTAGTTAAAAACCCTAATTGGACAAGAATTAGCCTAGGGAGGACGACAATGACCTAAATGTTCATCCAATGACACAAACACAACTATTGGATGGACAAGATTGGTTAGAAACCCTAATTGGACAAGCATAAGACTATGGAGGATGAAAATGACCTAAATATTCATCCAATGACACAAAAACACCTAATGGATGCACAAGATTGGTTAGAAACTCTAATTGGACAAGATTATGTTTAGGGAGGTCCAAAATGATCTAATTGTTCATCCAATGACACAAAACACCTATTGGATGCACAAGATTGGTTAAAAACCCGAATTGGACAAGATTAAGTGTAGGGAGGACGAAAATGACCTAAATATTCATCCAATGACACAAAACACCTATTGGATGCACAAGATTGGTTAAAACCCCTAATTGTACTAGAATTAGCCTAGGGAGGACGAAAATAACCTAAATGTTCATCCAATGACACAAAAACACCTAATGAATGCACAAGGTTGGTTAAAAACCCTAATTGCACAAGATTAAGTGTAGGGAGGACGAAAATGACCTAAATGTTCATCCAATGACACAAAACACCTATTGGATGCAAAAGATTAGTTTAAAACCCTAATTGGACAAGAATTAGCCTAGGGATGACGAAAATGAACTAAATGTTCATCCAATGACACAAAAACACCTAATAGATGCACAAGAATGGTTGAAAACCCTAATTGGACTACATTAAGATTAGATAGGACGAAAATGACCTAAATGTTCATCCAATGACACAAAACACCTATTGGATGCACAAGATTGGTTAAAAACGATAATTGGACAAGAATTAGCCTAGGGAGGACGAAAATAACCTAAATGTTTATCCAATGTCACAAAAACACCTAATGGATGCACAAGATTGGTTGAAAACCCTAATTGGACTACATTAAGTGTAGGGAGGACGCAAATGACCTAAATGTTCATCCAATGACACGAAACACCTATTGGATGCACAAGATTGGTTAAAAACCCTAATTGGACAACAATTAGCCTAGGGAGGACGAAAATGACCTAATTGTTCATCCAATGACACAAAAACACCTATTGGATTCACAAGATTGGTTAGAAACCCTAATTGGACAAGATTAAGTGTCGGGAGGTCGAAAATGACATAAAGTTCATCCAATGACACAAACACATCTATTGGATGCACAAGATTGGTTAAAAATCCTAATTGGACAAGAATTAGCCTAGGGAGGACAAAAATGACCTAAATGTTCATCCAATGACACAAAAACACCTAATGCATGCACAAGATTAGTTAAAAACCCTAATTGGACAAGATTAAGTGTAGGGAGGACGAAAATCCCCTAAATGTTCATCCAATGACAGAAAACACGTATTGGATGCATAAGATTGGTTAAAAACCCCAATTGGATAAGAATTAGCCTAGGTATGACGTAAATGACATAAATGTTCATCCAATGACACAAAAACACCTAATGGATGTACAAGAATGGTTAAAAACCCTAATTGGACTACATTAAGTGTAGGGAGGACGAAAATGACCTAAATGTTCATCCAATGACACAAAACACCTATTGGATACACAAGATTGGTTGAAAACCCTAATTGGACAAGAATTAGCCTAGGGAGGACGAAAATCACTTAATTGTTCATTCAATGATACAAACACACCTATTGGATGCACAAGATTGGTTAGAAACCCTAATTGGACAAGAATAAGCCTAGGGAGGTCGAAAATGACCTAATTGTTCATCCAATGACACAAACACAACAATTGGATGCACAAGATTGGTTAGAAACCCTAATTGGACAAGCATAAGCCTAGGGAGGTCGAAAATGACCTAATTGTTCATCCAATGACACAAACACAACTATTGGATGCACAAGATTGGTTAGAAACCCTAATTGGACAAGCATAAGCCTAGGGAGGATGAAAAACGACCTAAATGTTCATCCAATGACACAAAACACCTATTGGATACACAAGATTGGTTGAAAACCCTAATTGGACAAGAATTAGCCTAGGGAGGACGAAAATCACTTAATTGTTCATTCAATGATACAAACACACCTATTGGATGCACAAGATTGGTTAGAAACCCTAATTGGACAAGCATAAGCCTAGGGAGGTCGAAAATGACCTAATTGTTCATCCAATGACACAAACACAACTATTGGATGCACAAGATTGGTTAGAAACCCTAATTGGACAAGCATAAGCCTAGGGAGGATGAAAAACGACCTAAATGTTCATCCAATGACACAAAACACCTATTGGATGGACAAGATTGGTTAAAAACCCTAATTGGACAAGAATTAGCCTAGGGAGGATGAAAATGACCTAAATTTTCATCCAATGTCACAAAAACACCTAATGGATGCACAAGATTGGTTAAAAACCCTAATTGGACTACATTAAGTGTAGGGAGGACGAAAATAACCTAAATGTTCATCCAATGACACAAAAACACCTAATGGATGCACAAGATTGGTTAAAAACCCTAATTGGACTACATTAAGTGTAGGGAGGACGAAAATAACCTAAATGTTCATCCAATGACACAAAACACCTATTGATTGCACAAGATCGGTTAAAAACCCTAATTTGACAAGAATTAGCCTAGGGAGGACGAAAATGACTTAATTGTTCATCCAATGACACAAACACACCTATTGGATGGACAAGATTGGTTAAAAACCCTAATTGGACAAGAATTAGCCTAGGGAGGACAAAAATGACCTAAATGTTTATCCAATGACACAAAAACACCTAATGGTTGCACAAGATTGGTTAAAAACCCTAATTGGACAAGAATTAGCCTAGGGAGTTCGAAAATGACCTAAATGTTCATCCAATGACACAAAAACACCTAATGGATGCACTAGATTGGTTAAAAACCCTAATTGGACTACATTAAGTGTAGGGAGGACGAAAATAACCTAAATGTTCATCCAATGACACAAAAACACCTAATGGATGCACAAGATTGGTTAAAAACCCTAATTGGACTACATTAAGTGTAGGGAGGACGAAAATAACCTAAATGTTCATCCAATGACACAAAACACCTATTGATTGCACAAGATCGGTTAAAAACCCTAATTTGACAAGAATTAGCCTAGGGAGGACGAAAATGACTTAATTGTTCATCCAATGACACAAACACACCTATTGGATGGACAAGATTGGTTAAAAACCCTAATTGGACAAGAATTAGCCTAGGGAGGATGAAAATGACCTAAATGTTCATCCAATGTCACAAAAACACCTAATGGATGCACAAGATTGGTTAAAAACCCTAATTGGACTACATTAAGTGTAGGGAGGACGAAAATAACCTAAATGTTCATCCAATGACACAAAAACACCTAATGGATGCACAAGATTGGTTAAAAACCCTAATTGGACTACATTAATGTAGGGAGGACGAAAATGACCTAAATGTTCATCCAATGACACAAAACACCTATTGGATGCACAAGATTGGTTAAAAACACTTATTGGACAAGAATTAGCCTAGGGAGGATGAAAATGACCTAAATGTTCATCCAATGACACAAAAACACCTAATGGATGCACAAGATTGGTTAAAAACCCTAATTGGACAAGATTAAGTTTAGGGAGGACGAAAATGACCTAAATGTTCATCCAATGACACAAAACACCTATTGGATGCACAAGATTGGTTAAAAACCCTAATTGGACAAGATTAGTGTAGGGAGGACGAAAATGACCTAAATGTTCATCCAATGACACAAAAACACCTAATGGATGCACAAGATTGGTTAAAAACCCTAATTGGACTACATTAAGTGTAGGGAGGACGAAAATAACCTAAATGTTCATCCAATGACACAAAACACCTATTGATTGCACAAGATCGGTTAAAAACCCTAATTTGACAAGAATTAGCCTAGGGAGGACGAAAATGACTTAATTGTTCATCCAATGACACAAACACACCTATTGGATGCACAAGATTGGTTACAAACCCTAATTGGACAAGAATAAGCCTAGGGAGGACGAAAATGACCTAAATGTTCATCCAATGACACAAAACACCTATTGGATGCACAAGATTGGTTAAAAACACTTATTGGACAAGAATTAGCCTAGGGAGGATGAAAATGGCCTAAATGTTCATCCAATGACACAAAAACACCTAATGGATGCACAAGATTGGTTAAAAACCCTAATTGGACAAGATTAAGTTTAGGGAGGACGAAAATGACCTAAATGTTCATCCAATGACACAAAACACCTATTGGATGCACAAGATTGGTTAAAAACCCTAATTGGACAAGATTAGTGTAGGGAGGACGAAAATGACCTAAATGTTCATCGAATGACACAAAAACACCTAATGGATGCATAAGATTGGTTAAAAACCCTAGTTGGACAAGAATTAGCCTAGGGAGTTCGAAAATGACCTAAATGTTCATCCAATGACACAAAAACACCAAAAGGATGCACAAGATTGGTTAAAACCCCTAATTGGAAAAGAATTAGCCTACGGAGTTCGAAAATGACCTAAATGTTTATCCAATGACACAAAAACACCTAATGGATGGACAAGATTGGTTAGAAACCCTAATTAGACAAGATTAAGTTTAGGGAGGTCGAAAATGATCTAATTGTTCATCCAATGACACAAAACACCTATTGGATGCACAAGATTGGTTAAAAACCCGAATTGGACAAAATTAAGTGTAGGGAGGACGAAAATGACCTAAATATTCATCCAATGACACAAAACACCTATTGGATGCACAAGATTGGTTAAAACCCCTAATTGTACTAGAATTAGCCTAGGGAGGACGAAAATAACCTAAATGGTCATCAAATGACACAAAAACACCTAATGGATGCAAAAGATTGGTTAAAAACCCTAATTGGACAAGATTAAGTGTAGGGAGGACGAAAATGACCTAAATGTTCATCCAATGACACAAAACACCTATTGGATGCAAAAGATTAGTTAAAAACCCTAATTGGACAAGAATTAGCCTAGGGAGGACGAAAATGACATAAATGTTCATCCAATGACACAAAAACACCTAATGGATGCACAAGATTGGTTGAAAACCCTAATTGGACTACATTAAGTGTAGGGAGGACGCAAATGACCTAAATGTTCATCCAATGACACGAAACACCTATTGGATGCACAAGATTGGTTAAAAACCCTAATTGGACAAGAATTAGCCTAGGGAGGACGAAAATGACCTAATTGTTGATCCAATGACACAAAAACACCTATTGGATGCACAAGATTGGTTAGAAACCCTAATTGGACAAGATTAAGTGTAGGGAGGACGAAAATGACCTAAATGTTCATCCAATGACACAAAACACCTATTGGATGCACAAGATTGGTTAGAAACCCTAATTGGACAAGATTAAGTTTAGGGAGGACGAAAATGACCTAAATGTTCATCCAATGACACAAAACACCTATTGGATACACAAGATTGGTTAAAAACCCTAATTGGACAAGAATTAGCCTAGGGAGGACGAAAATCACCTAATTGTTCATCCAATGACACAAACACACCTATTGGATGCACAAGATTGGTTAGAAACCCTAATTGGACAAGAATAAGACTAGGGAGGTCGAAAATGACCTAATTGTTCATCCAATGACACAAACACACCTATTGGATGCACAAGATTGGTTAGAAACCCTAATTGGACAAGCATAAGCCTAGGGAGGTAGAAAATGACCTAATTGTTCATCCAATGACACAAACACAACTATTGGATGCACAAGATTGGTTAGAAACCCTAATTGGACAAGCATAAGCCTAGGGAGGATGAAAAACGACCTAAATGTTCATCCAATGACACAAAACACCTATTGGATGGACAAGATTGGTTAAAAACCCTAATTGGACAAGAATTAGCCTAGGGAGGACAAAAATGACCTAAATGTTCATCCAATGACACAAAAACACCTAATGGATGCACAAGATTGGTTAAAAACCCTAATTGGACAAGAATAAGTGTAACGAGGACAACAATTACCTAAATATTCATCCAATGACACAAAAACACCTAATGGATGCACAAGATTGGTTAAAAACCCTAATTGGACAAGAATTAGCCTAGGGAGGACGAAAATGACCGAATTGTTCATCCAATGACACAATAACACCTATTGGATGCACAAGATTGGTTAGAAACCCTAATTGGACAAGATTAAGTGTAGGGAGGTCGAAAATGACATAAAGTTCATCCAATGACACAAACACATCTATTGGTTGCACAAGATTGGTTAAAAACCCTAATTGGACAAGAATTAGCCTAGGGAGGACGAAAATGACCTAAATGTTCTCCAATAACACAAAAATGCCTAATGGATGCACAGGATTGGTTAAAAACCCTAATTGAACTACATTAAGTGTAGGGAGGACGAAAATGACCAAAATGTTCATCCAATGACACAAAACACCTATTGGATACACAAGATTGGTTAAAAACCCCAATTGGACAAGAATTAGCCTACGGAGGACGAAAATGACCTAAATGTTCATCCAATGACACAAACACAACTATTGGATGCACAAGATTGGTTAGAAACCCTAATTGGACAAGCATAAGACTAGGGAGGATGAAAATGACCTAAATGTTCATCCAATGACACAAAAACACCTATTGGATGCACAAGATTGGTTAAAAACCCGAATTGGACAAGATTAAGTGTAGGGAGGACGAAAATGACCTAAATATTCATCCAATGACACAAAACACCTACTGGATGCACAAGATTGGTTAAAACCCCTAATTGTACTAGAATTAGCCTAGGGAGGACGAAAATAACCTAAATGTTCATCCAATGACACAAAAACACCTAATGGATGCACAAGATTGGTTAAAAACCCTAATTGGACAAGATTAAGTGTAGGGAGGACGAAAATGACCTAAATGTTCATCCAATGACACAAAACACCTATTGGATGCAAAAGATTAGTTAAAAACCCTAATTGGACAAGAATTAGCCTAGGGAGGACGACAATGACCTAAATGTTCATCCAATGACACAAAAACACCTAATGGATGCACAAGAATGGTTAAAAACGCTAATTGGACTACATTAAGGGTAGGAAGGACGAAAATGACCTAAATGTTCATCCAATGACACAAAACACCTATTAGATGCACAAGATTGGTTAAAAACGATAATTGGACAAGAATTAGCCTAGGGAGGACGAAAATGACCTAAATGTTTATCCAATGTCACAAAAACACCTAATGGATGCACAAGATTGGTTGAAAACCCTAATTGGACTACATTAAGTGTAGGGAGGATGCAAATGACCTAAATGTTCATCCAATGACACGAAACACCTATTGGATGCACAAGATTGGTTAGAAACCCTAACTGGACAAGATTAAGTGTAGGGAGGTCGAAAATGACATAAAGTTCATCCAATGACACAAACACATCTATTGGATGCACAAGATTGGTTAAAAATCCTAATTGGACAAGAATTAGCCTAGGGAGGATAAAAATGACCTAAATGTTCATCCAATGACACAAAAACACCTAATGCATGCACAAGATTAGTTAAAAACCCAAATTGGACAAGATTAAGTGTAGGGAGGACGAAAATCACCTAAATGTTCATCCAATGACACAAAACACGTATTGGATGCATAAGATTGGTTAAAAACCCTAATTGGATAAGAATTAGCCTAGGTATGACGTAAATGACATAAATGTTCATCCAATGACACAAAAACACCTAATGGATGTACAAGAGTGGTTAAAAACCCTAATTGGACTACATTAAGTGTAGGGAGGACGAAAATGACCTAAATGTTCATCCAATGACACAAAACACCTATTGGATACACAAGATTGGTTAAAAACCCTAATTGGACAAGAATTAGCCTAGGGAGGACGAAAATCACCTAATTGTTCATCCAATGACACAAACACACCTATTGGATGCACAAGATTGGTTAGAAACCCTAATTGGACAAGAATAAGACTAGGGAGGTCGAAAATGACCTAATTGTTCATCCAATGACACAAACACAACTATTGGATGCACAAGATTGGTTAGAAACCCTAATTGGACAAGCATAAGCCTAGGGAGGATGAAAAACGACCTAAATGTTCATCCAATGACACAAAACACCTATTGGATGGACAAGATTGGTTAAAAACCCTAATTGGACAAGAATTAGCCTAGGGAGGACAAAAATGACCTAAATGTTCATCCAATGACACAAAAACACCTAATGGATGCACAAGATTGGTTAAAAACCCTAATTGGACAAGAATTAGCCTAGGGAGTTCGAAAATGACCTAAATGTTCATCCAATGACACAAAAACACCTAATGGATGCACAAGATTGGTTAAAAAGCCTAATTGGACAAGAATTAGCCTAGGGAGGACGAAAATGACCTAAATGTTCATCCAATGACACAAAAACACCTAATGGATGCATAAGATTGGTTAAAAACCCTAATTGGACAACAATTAGCCTAGGGAGGACGAAAATGACCTAATTGTTCATCCAATGACACAAAAACACCTATTGGATTCACAAGATTGGTTAGAAACCCTAATTGGACAAGATTAAGTGTCGGGAGGTCGAAAATGACATAAAGTTCATCCAATGACACAAACACATCTATTGGATGCACAAGATTGGTTAAAAATCCTAATTGGACAAGAATTAGCCTAGGGAGGACAAAAATGACCTAAATGTTCATCCAATGACACAAAAACACCTAATGCATGCACAAGATTAGTTAAAAACCCTAATTGGACAAGATTAAGTGTAGGGAGGACGAAAATCACCTAAATGTTCATCCAATGACACAAACACAACAATTGGATGCACAAGATTGGTTAGAAACCCTAATTGGACAAGCATAAGACTAGGGAGGATGAAACTAACCTAAATGTTCATCCAATGACACAAAAACACCTAATGGATGCACAAGATTGGTTAGAAACCCTAATTGGACAAGATTAATTTTAGGGAGGACGAAAATCATCTAATTGTTCATCCAACGACACAAAACACCTTTTGGATGCACAAGATTGGTTAAAAACCCTAATTGGACAAGATTAAGTGTAGGGAGGACGAAAATGACCTAAATGTTCATCCAATGACACAAAACACCTATTGGATGCAAAAGATTAGTTAAAAACCCTAATTGGACTAGAATTAGCCTAGGGAGGACGAAAATGACATAAATGTTCATCCAATCACACAAAAACACCTAATGGATGCACAAGATTGGTTGAAAACCCTTATTGGACTACATTAAGTGTAGGGAGGACGCAAATGACCTAAATGTTCATCCAATGACACGAAACACCTATTGGATGCACAAGATTGGTTAAAAACCCTAATTGGACAAGAATTAGCCTAGGGAGGACGAAAATGACCTAATTGTTGATCCAATGACACAAAAACACCTATTGGATGCACAAGATTGGTTAGAAACCCTAATTGGACAAGATTAAGTGTAGGGAGGTCGAAAATGACATAAAGTTCATCCAATGACACAAACACATCTATTGGATGCACAAGATTGGTTAAAAATCCTAATTGGACAAGAATAAGCCTAGGGAGGACAAAAATGACCTAAATGTTCATCCAATGACACAAAAACACCTAATGCATGCACAAGATTAGTTAAAAACCCTAATTGGACAAGATTAAGTGTAGGGAGGACGAAAATCACCTAAATGTTCATCCAATGACACAAAACACGTATTGGATGCATAAGATTGGTTAAAAACCCTAATTGGATAAGAATTAGCCTAGGTATGACGTAAATGACATAAATGTTCATCCAATGACACAAAAACACCTATTGGATGCACAAGATTGGTTAGAAACCCTAATTGGACAAGATTAAGTGTAGGGAGGTCGAAAATGACATAAAGTTCATCCAATGACACAAACACATCTATTGGATGCACAAGATTGGTTAAAAATCCTAATTGGACAAGAATAAGCCTAGGGAGGACAAAAATGACCTAAATGTTCATCCAATGACACAAAAACACCTAATGCATGCACAAGATTAGTTAAAAACCCTAATTGGACAAGATTAAGTGTAGGGAGGACGAAAATCACCTAAATGTTCATCCAATGACACAAAACACGTATTGGATGCATAAGATTGGTTAAAAACCCTAATTGGATAAGAATTAGCCTAGGGATGACGAAAATGACCTAAATATTCATCCAATGACACAAAAACACCAAAAGGATGCACAAGATTGGTTAAAACCCCTAATTGGAAAACAATTAGCCTACGGAGTTCGAAAATGACCTAAATGTTTATCCAATGACACAAAAACACCTAATGGATGCACAAGATTGGTTAGAAACCCTAATTAGACAAGATTAAGTTTAGGGAGGTCGAAAATGATCTAATTGTTCATCCAATGACACAAAACACCTATTGGATGCACAAGATTGGTTAAAAACCCGAATTGGACAAGATTAAGTGTAGGGAGGACGAAAATGACCTAAATATTCATCCAATGACACAAAACACCTATTGGATGCACAAGATTGGTTAAAACCCCTAATTGGACAAGATTAAGTGTAGGGAGGACGAAAATGACCTAAATGTTCATCCAATGACACAAAACACCTATTGGATGCAAAAGATTAGTTAAAAACCCTAATTGGACAAGAATTAGCCTAGGGAGGACGAAAATGACATAAATGTTCATCCAATCACACAAAAACACCTAATGGATGCACAAGATTGGTTGAAAACCCTTATTGGACTACATTAAGTGTAGGGAGGACGCAAATGACCTAAATGTTCATCCAATGACACGAAACACCTATTGGATGCACAAGATTGGTTAAAAACCCTAATTGGACAAGAATTAGCCTAGGGAGGACGAAAATGACCTAATTGTTGATCCAATGACACAAAAACACCTATTGGATGCACAAGATTGGTTAGAAACCCTAATTGGACAAGATTAAGTGTAGGGAGGTCGAAAATGACATAAAGTTCATCCAATGACACAAACACACCTATTGGATGCACAAGATTGGTTAAAAATCCTAATTGGACAAGAATAAGCCTAGGGAGGACAAAAATGACCTAAATGTTCATCCAATGACACAAAAACACCTAATGCATGCACAAGATTAGTTAAAAACCCTAATTGGACAAGATTAAGTGTAGGGAGGACGAATATCACCTAAATGTTCATCCAATGACACAAAACACGTATTGGATGCATAAGATTGGTTAAAAACCCCTATTGGATAAGAATCAGCCTAGCTATGACGTAAATGACATAAATGTTCATCCAATGACACAAAAACACCTAATGGATGTACAAGAATGGTTAAAAACCCTAATTGGACTACATTAAGTGTGGGGAGGACGAAAATGACCTAAATGTTCTTCCAATGACACAAAACACCTATTGGATACACAAGATTGGTTAAAAACCCTAATTGGACAAGAATTAGCCTAGGGAGGACGAAAATCACTTAATTGTTCATCCAATGACACAAACACACCTATTGGATGCACAAGATTGGTTAGAAACCCTAATTGGACAAGAATAAGCCTAGGGAGGTCGAAAATGACCTAATTATTCATCCAATGACACAAATACAACAATTGGATGCACAAGATTGGTTAGAAACCCTAATTGGACAAGCATAAGCCTAGGGAGGTAGAAAATGACCTAATTGTTCATCCAATGACACAAACACAACTATTGGATGCACAAGATTGGTTAGAAACCCTAATTGGAAAAGCATAAGCCTAGGGAGGATGAAAAACGACCTAAATGTTCATCCAATGACACAAAACACCTATTGGATGGACAAGATTGGTTAAAAACCCTAATTGGACAAGAATTAGCCTAGGACGGACAAAAATGACCTAAATGTTCATCCAATGACACAAAAACACCTAATGGATGCACAAGATTGGATAAAAACCCTAATTGGAGAAGAATTAGCCTAGGGAGTTCGAAAATGACCTAAATGTTCATCCAATGACACAAAAACACCTAATGGATGCACAAGATTGGTTAAAAACCCTATTTGGACTACATTAAGTGTAGGGAGGACGAAAATAACCTAAATGTTCATCCAATGACACAAAACACCTATTGAATGAACAATATTTGTTAAAATCCCTAATTGGACAAGATTAAGTGTAGGGAGGACGAAAATGACCTAAATATTCATCCAACGACACAAAACACATATTGGATGCACAAGATTACAAGATTGGTTAAAAACCCTAATTGGATAAGAATTAGCCTAGGGATGACGAAAATGACCTAAATATTCATCCAATGACACAAAAACACCAAAAGGATGCACAAGATTGGTTAAAACCCCTAATTGGAAAAGAATTAGCCTACGGAGTTCGAAAATGACCTAAATGTTTATCCAATGACACAAAAACACCTAATGGATGCACAAGATTGGTTAGAAACCCTAATTAGACAAAATTAAGTTTAGGGAGGTCGAAAATGATCTAATTGTTCATCCAATGACACAAAACACCTATTGGATGCACAAGATTGGTTAAAAACCCGAATTGGACAAGATTAAGTGTAGGGAGGACGAAAATGACCTAAATATTCATCCAATGACACAAAACACCTATTGGATGCACAAGATTGGTTAAAACCCCTAATTGGACAAGATTAAGTGTAGGGAGGACGAAAATGACCTAAATGTTCATCCAATGACACAAAACACCTATTGGATGCAAAAGATTAGTTAAAAACCCTAATTGGACAAGAATTAGCCTAGGGAGGACGAAAATGACATAAATGTTCATCCAATCACACAAAAACACCTAATGGATGCACAAGATTGGTTGAAAACCCTAATTGGACAAGATTAAGTGTAGGGAGGACGAAAATGACCTAAATGATCATCCAATGACACAAAACACCTATTGGATGCAAAAGATTAGTTAAAAACCCTAATTGGACAAGAATTAGCCTAGGGAGGACGAAAATGACATAAATGTTCATCCAATCACACAAAAACACCTAATGGATGCACAAGATTGGTTGAAAACCCTTATTGGACTACATTAAGTGTAGGGAGGACGCAAATGACCTAAATGTTCATCCAATGACACGAAACACCTATTGGATGCACAAGATTGGTTAAAAACCCTAATTGGACAAGAATTAGCCTAGGGAGGACGAAAATGACCTAATTGTTGATCCAATGACACAAAAACACCTATTGGATGCACAAGATTGGTTAGAAACCCTAATTGGACAAGATTAAGTGTAGGGAGGTCGAAAATGACATAAAGTTCATCCAATGACACAAACACATCTATTGGATGCACAAGATTGGTTAAAAATCCTAATT
>JBBPBS010000148.1:121578-138133 GCA_037974835.1 Cicer judaicum
ATTAAGTGTAGGGAGGACGAAAATGACCTAAATATTCATCCAATGACACAAACACACCTATTGGATGCACAAGATTGGTTAAAAACCCAAATTCGACAACAATTAGCCTAGGGAGGACGAAAATGACCTAAATGTTCATCCAATGACACAAAAACACCTAATGGATCTACAAGATTGGTTAGAAACCCTAATTGGACTACATTAAGTGTAGGGAGGACGAAAATGACATAAAGTTCATCCAATGACACAAACACATCTATTGGATGCACAAGATTGGTTAAAAACCCTAATTGGACAAGAATTAGCCTAGGGAGGACGAAAATGACCTAAATGTTCTCCAATGACACAAAAACACCTAATGGATGCACAGGATTGGTTAAAAACCCTAATTGAACTACATTAAGTGTAGGGAGGACGAAAATGACCTAAATGTTCATCCAATGACACAAAACACCTATTGGATACACAAGATTGGTTAAAAACCACAATTGGACAAGAATTAGCCTACGGAGGACGAAAATGGCCTAAATGTTCATCCAATGACACAAACACAACTATTGGATGGACAAGATTGGTTAGAAACCCTAATTGGACAAGCATAAGACTAGGGAGGATGAAAATGACCTAAATGTTCATCCAATGACACAAAAACACCTAATGGATGCACAAGATTGGTTAGAAACCCTAATTGGACAAGATTAAGTTTAGGGAGGACGAAAATGATCTAATTGTTTATCCAATGACACAAAACACCTATTGGATGCACAAGATTGGTTAAAAACCCGAATTGGACAAGATTAAGTGTAGGGAGGACGAAAATGACCTAAATATTCATCCAATGACACAAAACACCTATTGGATGCACAAGATTGGTTAAAACCCCTAATTGTACTAGAATTAGCCTAGGGAGGACGAAAATAACCTAATTGTTCATCCAATGACCCAAAAACACCTAATGAATGCACAAGATTGGTTAAAAACCCTAATTGCACAAGATTAAGTGTAGGGAGGACGAAAATGACCTAAATGTTCATCCAATGACACAAAACACCTAATGGATGCAAAAGATTAGTTAAAAACCCTAATGGGACAAGAATTAGCCTAGGGAGGACGAAAATGACCTAAATGTTCATCCAATGACACAAAAACACCTAATGGATGCACAAGAATGGTTAAAAACCCTAATTGGACTACATTAAGATTAGGAAGGACGAAAATGACCTAAATGTTCATCCAATGACACAAAACACCTATTGGATGCACAAGATTAGTTAAAAACCCTAATTGGACAAGATTAAGTGTAGGGAGGACGAAAATCACCTAAATGTTCATCCAATGACACAAAACACGTATTGGATGCATAAGATTGGTTAAAAACCCTAATTGGATAAGAATTAGCCTAGGTATGACGTAAATGACATAAATGTTCATCCAATGACACAAAAACACCTAATGGATGTACAAGAATGGTTAAACACCCTAATTGGACTACATTAAGTGTAGGGAGGACGAAAATGACCTAAATGTTCATCCAATGACACAAAACACCTATTGGATACACAAGATTGGTTAAAAACCCTAATTGGACAAGAATTAGCCTAGGGAGGACGAAAATCACTTAATTGTTCATCCAATGACACAAACACACCTATTGGATGCACAAGATTGGTTAGAAACCCTAATTGGACAAGAATAAGCCTAGGGAGGTCGAAAATGACCTAATTGTTCATCCAATGACACAAACACAACTATTGGATGCACAAGATTGGTTAGAAACCCTAATTGGATAAGCATAAGCCTAGGGAGGATGAATAACGACCTAAATGTTCATCCAATGACACAAAACACCTATTGAATGGACAAGATTGGTTAAAAACTTTAATTGGACAAGAATTAGCCTAGGGAGGACAATAATGACCTAAATGTTCATCCAATGACACAAAAACACCTAATGGATGCACAAGATTGGTTAAAAACCCTAATTGGACTACATTAAGTGTAGGAAGGACGAAAATAAACTAAATATTCATCCATTGACACAAAACACCTATTGATTGCACAAGATTGGTTAAAAACCTTAATTTGATATGAATTAGCCTAGGGAGGACGAAAATGACTTAATTGTTCATCCACTGACACAAACACACCTATTGGATGCACAAGATTGGTTAGAAACCCTAATTGGACAAGAATAAGCCTAGGGAGGACGAAAATGACCTAAATGTTCATCCAATGACACAAAACACCTATTGGATGCACAAGATTGGTTAAAAACCCTAATTGGACAAGATTAAGTGTAGGGAGGACGAAAATGACCTAAATGTTCATCCAATGACACAAAAACACCTAATGAATGCACAAGATTGGTTAAAAACCCTAATTCGACAACAATTAGCCTAGGGAGGACGAAAATGACCTAAATGTTCATCCAATGACACAAAAACACCTAATGGATGCACTAGATTGGTTAAAAAGCCTAATTGGACTACATTAAGTGTAGGGACGACGAAAATAACCTAAACGTTCATCCAATGACACAAAACACCTATTGAATGCACAATATTGGTTAAAATCCCTAATTGGACAAGATTAAGTGTAGGGAGGACGAAAATGACCTAAATATTCATCCAACGACACAAAACACATATTGGATGGAAAAGATTACAAGATTGGTTAAAAACCCTAATTGGATAAGAATTAGCCTAGGGATGACGAAAATGACCTAAATATTCATCCAATGACACAAAAACACCAAAACGATGCACAAGATTGGTTAAAACCCTAATTGGACTACATTAAGTGTTGGGAGACGAAAATGACCTAAATGTTCATCCAATGACACAAAACACCTATTGGATACACAAGATTGGTTAAAAACCCTAATTGGACAAGAATTAGCCTGGGGTGGACGAAAATGACCTAATTATTCATCCAATGACGCAAAAACACCTATTGGATGCACAAGATTGGTTAGAAACCCTAATTGGAAAAGATTAAGTGTAGGGCGGACGAAAATCACCTAAATGTTCATCCAATGACACAAAACACCTATTGGATGCACAAGATTGGTTAGAAACCCTGATTGGACAAGAATAAGACTAGGGAGGTCGAAAATGACCTAATTGTTCAACCAATGGCACAAACACAATAATTGGATGCACAAGATTGGTTAGAAACCCTAATTGGACAAGCATAAGACTAGGGAGGATGAAACTGACCTAAATGTTCATCCAATGACACAAAACACCTATTAAATGCACAAGATTGGTTAAAAACACTTATTGGACAAGAATTAGCCTAGGGAGGACGAAAATGACCTAAATGTTCATCCAATGACACAAAAAAACCTAATGGATGCACAAGATTGGTTAAAAACCCTAATTGGACAAGATTAAGTGTAGGGAGGACGAAAATGACCTAAATGTTCATCCAATGACACCAAAACACCTAATGGATGCACAAGATTGGTTAAAAACCCTAATGGGACAAGAATTAGCCTAGGGAGTTCGAAAATGACCTAAATGTTCATCCAATGACACAAAAACACCTAATGGATGCACAAGACTGGTTAAAAAGCCTAATTGGACTACATTAAGTGTAGGGACGACGAAAATGACCTAAATGTTCATCCAATGACACAAAACACCTATTCAATGCACAATATTGGTTAAAATCCCTAATTGGACAAGATTAAGTGTAGGGAGGACGAAAATGACCTAAATATTCATCCAACGATACAAAACACATATTGGATGCACAAGATTACAAGATTGGTTAAAAACCCTAATTGGATAAGAATTATCCTAGGGATGACGAAAATGACCTAAATATTCATCCAATGACACAAAAACACCTAATGGATGCACAAGATTGGATAAACCCTAATTGGAGTACATTAAGTGTAGGGAGACGAAAATGACCTAAATGTTCATCCAATGACACAAAACACCTATTGGATGCACAAGATTGGTTAGAAACCCTAATTGGACAAGATTAAGTGTAGGGCGGACGAAAATCACCTAAATGTTCATCCAATGACACAAAACACCTATTGGATGCACAAGATTGGTTAAAACCCCTAATTGTACTAGAATTAGCCTAGGGAGGACGAAAATAACCTAAATGGTCATCAAATAACACAAAAACACCTTATGGATGCAAAAGATTGGTTAAAAACCCTAATTGGACAAGATTAAGTGTAGGGAGGACGAAAATGACCTAAATGTTCATCCAATGACACAAAACACCTATTGGATGCAAAAGATTAGTTAAAAACCCTAATTGGATAAGAATTAGCCTAGGGAGGACGAAAATGACATAAATGTTCATCCAATGACACAAAAACACCTAATGGATGCACAAGATTGGTTGAAAACCCTAATTGGACTACATTAAGTGTAGGGAGGACGCAAATGACCTAAATGTTCATCCAATGACACGAAACACCTATTGGATGCACAAGATTGGTTAAAAACCCTAATTGGACAAGAATTAGCCTAGGGAGGACGAAAATGACCTAATTGTTGATCCAATGACACAAAAACACCTATTGGATGCACAAGATTGATTAGAAACCCTAATTGGACAAGATTAAGTGTAGGGAGGTCGAAAATGACATAAAGTTCATCCAATGACACAAACACATCTATTGGATGCACAAGATTGGTTAAAAATCCTAATTGGACAAGAATAAGCCTAGGGAGGACAAAAATGACCTAAATGTTCATCCAATGACACAAAAACACCTAATGCATGCACAAGATTAGTTAAAAACCCTAATTGGACAAGATTAAGTGTAGGGAGGACGAAAATCACCTAAATGTTCATCCAATGACACAAAACACGTATTGGATGCATAAGATTGGTTAAAAACCCTAATTGGATAAGAATTAGCCTAGGTATGACGTAAATGACATAAATGTTCATCCAATGACACAAAAAAACCTAATGGATGTACAAGAATGGTTAAAAACACTAATTGGACTACATTAAGTGTAGGGAGGACGAAAATGACCTAAATGTTCATCCAATGACACAAAACACCTATTGGATACACAAGATTGGTTAAAAACCCTAATTGGACAAGAATTAGCCTAGGGAGGAAGAAAATCACTTAATTGTTCATCCAATGACACAAACACACCTATTGGATGCACAAGATTGGTTAGAAACCCTAATTGGACAAGAATAAGCCTAGGGAGGTCGAAAATGACCTAATTGTTCATCCAATGACACAAACACAACTATTGGATGCACAAGATTGGTTAGAAACCCTAATTGGACAAGCATAAGCCTAGGGAGGTCGAAAATGACCTAAATGTTCATCCAATGACACAAAAACACCTAATGGATGCACAAGATTGGTTAAAAACCCTAATTGGACAAGATTAAGTGTAGGGAGGACGAAAATGACCTAAATGTTCATCCAATGACACAAAACACCTATTGGATACACAAGATTGGTTAAAAACCCTAATTGGACAAGAATTAGCCTAGGGAGGAAGAAAATCACTTAATTGTTCATCCAATGACACAAACACACCTATTGGATGCACAAGATTGGTTAGAAACCCTAATTGGACAAGAATAAGCCTAGGGAGGTCGAAAATGACCTAATTGTTCATCCAATGACACAAACACAACAATTGGATGCACAAGATTGGTTAGAAACCCTAATTGGACAAGCATAAGCCTAGGGAGGTCGAAAATGACCTAATTGTTCATCCAATGACACAAACACAACTATTGGATGCACAAGATTGGTTAGAAACCCTAATTGGACAAGCATAAGCCTAGGGAGGATGAAAAACGACCTAAACGTTCATCCAATGACACAAAACACCTATTGGATGGACAAGATTGGTTAAAAACCCTAATTGGACAAGAATTAGCCTAGGGAGGACGAAAATCACTTAATTGTTCATCCAATGACACAAACACACCTATTGGATGCACAAGATTGGTTAGAAACCCTAATTGGACAAGAATAAGCCTAGGGAGGTCGAAAATGACCTAATTGTTCATCCGATGACACAAAAACAACTATTGGATGCACAAAATTGGTTAGAAACCCTAATTGGACAAGCATAAGCCTAGGGAGATCGAAAATGACCTAATTGTTCATCCAATGACACAAACACAACTATTGGATGCACAAGATTGGTTAGAAACCCTAATTGGACAAGCATAAGCCTAGGGAGGATGAAAAACGACCTAAACGTTCATCCAATGACACAAAACACCTATTGGATGGACAAGATTGGTTAAAAACCCTAATTGGACAAGAATTAGCCTAGGGAGGACGAAAATCACTTAATTGTTCATCCAATGACACAAACACACCTATTGGATGCACAAGATTGGTTAGAAACCCTAATTGGACAAGAATAAGCCTAGGGAGGTCGAAAATGACCTAATTGTTCATCCAATGACACAAACACAACTATTGGATGCACAAGATTGGTTAGAAACCCTAATTGGACAAGCATAAGCCTAGGGAGGTCGAAAATGACCTAATTGTTCATCCAATGACACAAACACAACTATTGGATGCACAAGATTGGTTAGAAACCCTAATTGGATAAGCATAAGCCTAGGGAGGATGAATAACGACCTAAATGTTCATCCAATGACACAAAACACCTATTGAATGGACAAGATTGGTTAAAAACCTTAATTGGACAAGAATTAGCCTAGGGAGGACAATAATGACCTAAATGTTCATCCAATGACACAAAAACACCTAATGGATGCACAAGATTGGTTAAAAACCCTAATTGGACTACATTAAGTGTAGGAAGGACGAAAATAAACTAAATATTCATCCATTGACACAAAACACCTATTGATTGCACAAGATTGGTTAAAAACCTTAATTTGATATGAATTAGCCTAGGGAGGACGAAAATGACTTAATTGATCATCCACTGACACAAACACACCTATTGGATGCAAAAGATTGGTTAGAAACCCTAATTGGACAAGAATAAGCCTAGGGAGGACGAAAATGACCTAAATGTTCATCCAATGACACAAAACACCTATTGGATGCACAAGATTGGTTAAAAACCCTAATTGGACAAGAATTAGCCTAGGGAGGACGAAAATGACCTAATTGTTCATTCAATGATACAAAAATACCTATTGGATGCACAAGATTGGTTAGAAACCCTAATTGGACAAGATTAAGTGTAGGGAGGTCGAAAATGACATAAAAATCATCCAATGACATAAACACACCTATTGGATGCACAAGATTGGTTAAAAACCATAATTGGACAAGAATTAGCCTAGGGATGACGAAAATGACCTAATTGTTCATCCAATGACACAAACACACCAATTGGATGGACAAGATTGGTTAGAAACCCTAATTGGACAAGAATAAGCCTAGGGAGGTCGAAAATGACCTAATTGTTCATCCAATGACACAAACACAACTATTGGATGCACAAGATTGGTTAGAAACCCTAATTGGACAAGATTAAGTTTAGGGAGGACGAAAATGATCTAATTGTTCATCCAATGACACAAAACACCTATTGGATGCACAAGATTGGTTAAAAACCCTAATTGGACAAGATTAAGTGTAGGGAGGACGAAAATGACCTAAATGTTCATCCAATGACACAAAACACCTATTGGATGCAAAAGATTAGTTAAAAACCCTAATTGGACAAGAATTAGCCTAGGGAGGACGAAAATGACCTAAATGTTCATCCAATGACACAAAAACACCTAATGGATGCACAAGAATGGTTAAAAACGCTAATTGGACTACATTAAGGGTAGGAAGGACGAAAATGACCTAAATGTTCATCCAATGACACAAAACACCTATTAGATGCACAAGATTGGTTAAAAACGATAATTGGACAAGAATTAGCCTAGGGAGGACGAAAATGACCTAAATGTTTATCCAATGTCACAAAAACACCTAATGGATGCACAAGATTGGTTGAAAACCCTAATTGGACTACATTAAGTGTAGGGAAGATGCAAATGACCTAAATGTTCATCCAATGACACGAAACACCTATTGGATGCACAAGATTGGTTAGAAACCCTAACTGGACAAGATTAAGTGTAGGGAGGTCGAAAATGACATAAAGTTCATCCAATGACACAAACACATCTATTGGATGCACAAGATTGGTTAAAAATCCTAATTGGACAAGAATTAGCCTAGGGAGGATAAAAATGACCTAAATGTTCATCCAATGACACAAAAACACCTAATGCATGCACAAGATTAGTTAAAAACCCAAATTGGACAAGATTAAGTGTAGGGAGGACGAAAATCACCTAAATGTTCATCCAATGACACAAAACACGTATTGGATGCATAAGATTGGTTAAAAACCCTAATTGGATAAGAATTAGCCTAGGTATGACGTAAATGACATAAATGTTCATCCAATGACACAAAAACACCTAATGGATGTACAAGAGTGGTTAAAAACCCTAATTGGACTACATTAAGTGTAGGGAGGACGAAAATGACCTAAATGTTCATCCAATGACACAAAACACCTATTGGATACACAAGATTGGTTAAAAACCCTAATTGGACAAGAATTAGCCTAGGGAGGACGAAAATGACCTAAATGTTCATCCAATGACACAAAAACACCTAATGGATGCACAAGATTGGTTAAAAACCCTAATTGGACAAGATTAAGTGTAGGGAGGACGAAAATGACCTAAATGTTCATCCAATGACACAAAACACCTATTGGATGCAAAAGATTGGTTAAAAACCCTAATTGGACAAGATTAAGTGAAGGGAGGACGAAAATGACCTAAATGTTCATCCAATGACACAAAACACCTATTGGATGCACAAGATTGGTTAAAAACCCTTATTGGACAAGAATTAGCCTAGGGAGGACGAAAATGACCTAATTGTTCATGCAATGACACAATAACACCTATTGGATGCACAAGATTGGTTAAAAACCCTAATTGGACAAGATTAAGTGTAATGAGGACGAAAATTACCTAAATATTCATCCAATGACACAAAAACACCTAATGGATGCACAAGATTGGTTAAAAACCCTAATTGGACAAGAATTAGCCTAGGGAGGACGAAAATGACCTAATTGTTCATCCAATGACACAATAACACCTATTGGATGCACAAGATTTGGGTAGAAACCCTAATTGGACAAGATTAAGTGTAGGGAGGTCGAAAATGACATAAAGTTCATCCAATGACACAAACACATCTATTGGATGCACAGGATAGGTTAAAAACCCTAATTGGACAAGAATTAGCCTAGGGAGGACGAAAATGACCTAAATGTTCTCCAATAACACAAAAACACCTAATGGATGCACAAGATTGGTTAAAAACCCTAATTGGACTACATTAAGTGTAGGGAGGATGAAAATGACCTAAATGTTCATCCAATGACACAAAACACCTATTAGATGCACAAGATTGGTTAAAAACGATAACTGGACAAGAATTAGCCTAGGGAGGACGAAAATGACCTAAATGTTTATCCAATGTCACAAAAACACCTAATGGATGCACAAGATTGGTTGAAAACCCTAATTGGACTACATTAAGTGTAGGGAGGACGCAAATGACCTAAATGTTCATCCAATGACACGAAACACCTATTGGATGCACAAGATTGGTTAGAAACCCTAATTGGACAAGAATAAGACTAGGGAGGTCGAAAATGACCTAATTGTTCATCCAATGACACAAACACAACTATTGGATGCACAAGATTGGTTAGAAACCCTAATTGGACAAGCATAAGCCTAGGGAGGTAGAAAATGACCTAATTGTTCATCCAATGACACAAACACAACTATTGGATGCACAAGATTGGTTAGAAACCCTAATTGGACAAGCATAAGCCTAGGGAGGATGAAAAACGACCTAAATGTTCATCCAATGACACAAAACACCTATTGGATGGACAAGATTGGTTAAAAACCCTAATTGGACAAGAATTAGCCTAGGGAGGATGAAAATGACCTAAATGTTCATCCAATGTCACAAAAACACCTAATGGATGCACAAGATTGGTTAAAAACCCTAATTGGACTACATTAAGTGTAGGGAGGACGAAAATAACCTAAATGTTCATCCAATGACACAAAAACACCTAATGGATGCACAAGATTGGTTAAAAACCCTAATTGGACTACATTAAGTGTAGGGAGGACGAATATAACCTAAATGTTCATCCAATGACACAAAACACCTATTGATTGCACAAGATCGGTTAAAAACCCTAATTTGACAAGAATTAGCCTAGGGAGGACGAAAATGACTTAATTGTTCATCCAATGACACAAACACACCTATTGGATGCACAAGATTGGTTACAAACCCTAATTGGACAAGAATAAGCCTAGGGAGGACGAAAATGACCTAAATGTTCATCCAATGACACAAAACACCTATTGGATGGACAAGATTGGTTAAAAACACTTATTGGACAAGAATTAGCCTAGGGAGGATGAAAATGACCTAAATGTTCATCCAATGACACAAAAACACCTAATGGATGCACAAGATTGGTTAAAAACCCTAATTGGACAAGATTAAGTTTAGGGAGGACGAAAATGACCTAAATGTTCATCCAATGACACAAAACACCTATTGGATGCACAAGATTGGTTAAAAACCCTAATTGGACAAGATTAGTGTAGGGAGGACGAAAATGACCTAAATGTTCATCGAATGACACAAAAACACCTAATGGATGCATAAGATTGGTTAAAAACCCTAGTTGGACAAGAATTAGCCTAGGGAGTTCGAAAATGACCTAAATGTTCATCCAATGACACAAAAACACCAAAAGGATGCACAAGATTGGTTAAAACCCCTAATTGGAAAAGAATTAGCCTACGGAGTTCGAAAATGACCTAAATGTTTATCCAATGACACAAAAACACCTAATGGATGGACAAGATTGGTTAGAAACCCTAATTAGACAAGATTAAGTTTAGGGAGGTCGAAAATGATCTAATTGTTCATCCAATGACACAAAACACCTATTGGATGCACAAGATTGGTTAAAAACCCGAATTGGACAAAATTAAGTGTAGGGAGGACGAAAATGACCTAAATATTCATCCAATGACACAAAACACCTATTGGATGCACAAGATTGGTTAAAACCCCTAATTGTACTAGAATTAGCCTAGGGAGGACGAAAATAACCTAAATGGTCATCAAATGACACAAAAACACCTAATGGATGCAAAAGATTGGTTAAAAACCCTAATTGGACAAGATTAAGTGTAGGGAGGACGAAAATGACCTAAATGTTCATCCAATGACACAAAACACCTATTGGATGCACAAGATTGGTTAAAAACCCTAATTGGACAAGAATAAGCATAGGGAGGACGAAAATGACCTAAATGTTCATCCAATGACACAAAACACCTATTGGATGCACAAGATTGGTTAAAAACCCTAATTGGACAAGATTAAGTTTAGGGAGGACGAAAATGACCTAAATATTCATCCAATGACACAACACACCTATTGAATGAACAAGATTGGGTAAAAACCCTAATTGGACAAGATTAAGTGTAGGGAGGACGAAAATGACCTAAATGTTCATCCAATGACACAAAAACACCTATCGGATGCACAAGATTGGTTAGAAACCCTAATTGAACAAGATTAACTGTAGGGAGGACGAAAATGACCTAAATATTCATCCAATGACACAAAACACCTATTGGATGCACAAGATTGGTTAAAAACCCTAATTGGACAAGATTAAGTTTAGGGAGGACGAAAATGACCTAAATATTCATCCAATGACACAACACACCTATTGAATGAACAAGATTGGTTAAAAACCCTAATTGGACAAGATTAAGTGTAGGGAGGACGAAAATGACCTAAATGTTCATCCAATGACACAAAAACACCTATCGGAAGCACAAGATTGGTTAGAAACCCTAATTGAACAAGATTATGTGTAGGGAGCACGAAAATGACCTAAATGTTCATCCAATGACACAAAACACCTATTGGATGCACAAGATTGGTTAAAAACCCTAATTGGATAAAAATTAGCCTAAGGAGGAAGAAAATGACCTAAATGTTCATCCAATGACACAAAACACCTATTGGATGCACAAGATTGGTTAAAAACCCTAATTGGATAAGAATTAGCCTAAGGAGGACGAAAATGACCTAAATGTTCATCCAATGACACAAAACACCTATTGGATGCCCAAGATTGGTTAAAAACCCTAATTGGATAAGAATTAGCCTAAGGAGGACGAAAATGACCTAAATGTTCATCCAATGACACAAAACACCTATTGGATGCACAAGATTGGTTAAAAACCCTAATTGGACAAGAATTATCATAGGGAGGACCAAAATGACCTAATTGTTCATCGAATGACACAAGAACACCAATTGGATGCACAAGATTGGTTAAAAACCCTAATTGGACAAGATTAAGTTTAGGGAGGACGAAAATGACCTAAATGTTCATCCAATGACACAAAACACCTATTGGATGCACAAGATTGGTTAAAAACCCTAATTGGACAAGATTAGTGTAGGGAGGACGAAAATGACCTAAATGTTCATCCAATGACACAAAAACACCTAATGGATGCATAAGATTGGTTAAAAACCCTAATTGGACAAGAATTAGCCTAGGGAGTTCGAAAATGACCTAAATGTTCATCCAATGACACAAAAATACCTAATGGATGCACAAGATTGGTTAAAATGCCTAATTGGACTACATTAAGTGTAGGGACGACGAAAATGACCTAAATGTTCATCCAATGACACAAAAACACCTATTGGATACGCAAGATTGGTTAAAAACACTAATTGGACAAGAATTAGCCTAGGGAGGACGAAAATGACCTAAATGTTCATCCAATGACACAAAAACACCTAATGGATGCACAAGATTGGTTAAAACCCCTAATTGGAAAAGAATTAGCCTAGGGAGTTCGAAAATGACCTAAATGTTTATCCAATGACACAAAAACACCTAATGGATGCACAAGATTGGTTAAAAACCCTAATTTGACTACATTAAGTGTAGGGAGGAAGAAAATGACCTAAATGTTGATCCAATGACACAAAACACCTATTGAATGCAAAAGATTGGTTAAAAACCCTAATTGGACAAGATTTAGCCTAGGGAGGACGAAAATGACCTAATTGTTCATCCAATGACGCAAAAACACCTATTGGATGTACAAGATTGGTTAGAAACCCTAATTGGACAAGATTAAGTGTAGGGCGGACGAAAATCACCTAAATGTTCATCCAATAACACAAAACACCTATTGGATGCACAAGAATGGTTAGAAACCCTAATTGGACAAGAATAAGACTAGGGAGGTAGAAAATGACCTAATTATTTATCGAATGACACAAACACAACATTTGGATGCACAAGATTGGTTAGAAACCCTAATTGGACAAGCATAAGACTAGGGAGGATGAAACTGACCTAAATGTTCATCCAATGACACCAAAACACCAAATGGATGAACAAGATTGGTTAGAAACCCTAATTGGACAAGATTAAGTTTAGGGAGGACGAAAATGATCTAGTTGTTCATTTAATGACACAAAACACCTATTGGATGCACAAGATTGGTTAAAAACCCTAATTGGAAAGATTAAGTGTAGAGAGGACGAAAATGACCTAAATATTCATCCAATGACACAAACACACCTATTGGATGCACAAGATTGGTTAAAAACCCAAATTCGACAACAATTAGCCTAGGGAGGACGAAAATGACCTAAATTTTTCATCCAATGACACAAAAACACCTAATGGATGTGCAAGATTGGTTAAAAACCCTAATTGGACAAGATTAAGTGTAGGGAGGACGAAAATGACCTAAATGTTCATCCAATGACACAAAACACCTATTGGATGCAAAAGATTAGTTAAAAACCCTAATTGGACAAGAATTAGCCTAGGGAGGACGACAATGACCTAAATGTTCATCCAATGACACAAACACAACTATTGGATGGACAAGATTGGTTAGAAACCCTAATTGGACAAGCATAAGACTATGGAGGATGAAAATGACCTAAATATTCATCCAATGACACAAAAACACCTAATGGATGCACAAGATTGGTTAGAAACTCTAATTGGACAAGATTATGTTTAGGGAGGTCCAAAATGATCTAATTGTTCATCCAATGACACAAAACACCTATTGGATGCACAAGATTGGTTAAAAACCCGAATTGGACAAGATTAAGTGTAGGGAGGACGAAAATGACCTAAATATTCATCCAATGACACAAAACACCTATTGGATGCACAAGATTGGTTAAAACCCCTAATTGTACTAGAATTAGCCTAGGGAGGACGAAAATAACCTAAATGTTCATCCAATGACACAAAAACACCTAATGAATGCACAAGGTTGGTTAAAAACCCTAATTGCACAAGATTAAGTGTAGGGAGGACGAAAATGACCTAAATGTTCATCCAATGACACAAAACACCTATTGGATGCAAAAGATTAGTTTAAAACCCTAATTGGACAAGAATTAGCCTAGGGATGACGAAAATGAACTAAATGTTCATCCAATGACACAAAAACACCTAATGGATGCACAAGAATGGTTGAAAACCCTAATTGGACTACATTAAGATTAGATAGGACGAAAATGACCTAAATGTTCATCCAATGACACAAAACACCTATTGGATGCACAAGATTGGTTAAAAACGATAATTGGACAAGAATTAGCCTAGGGAGGACGAAAATAACCTAAATGTTTATCCAATGACACAAAAACACCTAATGGATGCACAAGATTGGTTGAAAACCCTAATTGGACTACATTAAGTGTAGGGAGGACGCAAATGACCTAAATGTTCATCCAATGACACGAAACACCTATTGGATGCACAAGATTGGTTAAAAACCCTAATTGGACAACAATTAGCCTAGGGAGGACGAAAATGACCTAATTGTTCATCCAATGACACAAAAACACCTATTGGATTCACAAGATTGGTTAGAAACCCTAATTGGACAAGATTAAGTGTCGGGAGGTCGAAAATGACATAAAGTTCATCCAATGACACAAACACATCTATTGGATGCACAAGATTGGTTAAAAATCCTAATTGGACAAGAATTAGCCTAGGGAGGACAAAAATGACCTAAATGTTCATCCAATGACACAAAAACACCTAATGCATGCACAAGATTAGTTAAAAACCCTAATTGGACAAGATTAAGTGTAGGGAGGACGAAAATCACCTAAATGTTCATCCAATGACACAAAACACGTATTGGATGCATAAGATTGGTTAAAAACCCCAATTGGATAAGAATTAGCCTAGGTATGACGTAAATGACATAAATGTTCATCCAATGACACAAAAACACCTAATGGATGTACAAGAATGGTTAAAAACCCTAATTGGACTACATTAAGTGTAGGGAGGACGAAAATGACCTAAATGTTCATCCAATGACACAAAACACCTATTGGATACACAAGATTAGTTGAAAACCCTAATTGGACAAGAATTAGCCTAGGGAGGACGAAAATCACTTAATTGTTCATTCAATGATACAAACACACCTATTGGATGCACAAGATTGGTTAGAAACCCTAATTGGACAAGAATAAGCCTAGGGAGGTCGAAAATGACCTAATTGTTCATCCAATGACACAAACACAACAATTGGATGCACAAGATTGGTTAGAAACCCTAATTGGACAAGCATAAGCCTAGGGAGGTCGAAAATGACCTAATTGTTCATCCAATGACACAAACACAACTATTGGATGCACAAGATTGGTTAGAAACCCTAATTGGACAAGCATAAGCCTAGGGAGGATGAAAAACGACCTAAATGTTCATCCAATGACACAAAACACCTATTGGATGGAAAAGATTGGTTAAAAACCCTAATTGGACAAGAATTAGCCTAGGGAGGACAAAAATGACCTAAATGTTCATCCAATGACACAAAAACACCTAATGGATGCACAAGATTGGTTAAAAACCCTAATTGGACAAGAATTAGCCTAGGGAGTTCGAAAATGACCGAAATGTTCATCCAATGACACAAAAACACCTAATGGATGCACAAGATTGGTTAAAAACCCTATTTGGACTACATTAAGTGTAGGGAGGACGAAAATAACCTAAATGTTCATCCAATGACACAAAACACCTATTGAATGAACAATATTGGATGCACAAACCACATATTGGATGACCTAAATATTCATCCAACGACACAAACCACATATTGGATGCACAAGATTACAAGATTGGTTAAAAACCCTAATTGGATAAGAATTAGCCTAGGGATGACGAAAATGACCTAAATATTCATCCAATGACACAAAAACACCAAAAGGATGCACAAGATTGGTTAAAACCCCTAATTGGAAAAGAATTAGCCTACGGAGTTCGAAAATGACCTAAATGTTTATCCAATGACACAAAAACACCTAATGGATGGACAAGATTGGTTAGAAACCCTAATTAGACAAGATTAAGTTTAGGGAGGTCGAAAATGATCTAAT
>JBBPBS010000149.1:0-15961 GCA_037974835.1 Cicer judaicum
ACACCTATTGGATGCACAAGATCGGTTAGAAACCCTAATTGGAGAAGATTAAGTGTAGGGAGGACGAATAGGACCAAAATGTTCATCCAATGACATAAAAAAACCAATTGGATGCACAAGATTCGTTAGAAACCCTAATTGGACAAGAATTAGCCTAGGGAGGACAAAACACCTATTGGTACACAAGATTGGTTAGAAACCTGAATTGGACAAGATTAAGTTTAAGGAGGACGAAAATGACCTAAATGTTCATCGAATGACACAAAACACCTATTGGATGCACAAGATCGGTTAAAAATCCTAATTGGACAAGTATTAGCCTAGGGAGGACGAAAATGACCTAATTGTTCATTCAATGACACAAACACACCTATTGGATGCACAAGATCGGTTTCGAAACCCTAATTGGACAACATTAAGTGTAGGGAGGATGAAAATGACCTAAATTTTCATCCAATGACACAAAACACCTATTGGATGCACAAGATTAGTTAGAAACCCTAAATTGACAAGAATTAGCCTAGGATGGACGAAAATGACCTAATTGTTCATCCAATGACACAAAAACATCTATTTGGATGCATAAGATTGGTTAGAAACCATAATTGGACAAGTATTAGCCTAGGGAGGACGAAAATGACCTAATTGTTCATTCAATGACACAAACACACCTATTGGATGCACAAGATCGGTTAGAAACCCTAATTGGACAACATTAAGTGTAGGGAGGACGAATAGGACCAAAATGTTCATCCAATGATACAAAAAAACCTATTGCATGCACAAGATTGGTTAGAAACCCTAATTGGACAAGATTAAGTTTAGGGAGGACGAAAACGACCAAATTGATCATCCAATGACACAAAACACCTATTGGATGCACAAGATTGGTTAAAAACCCTAATTGGACAAGATTACGTGTAGGGAGTACGAAAATGACCTAAATATTGATCCAATGACAGAAAAACACCTATTGGATACACAAGATTGGTTAAAAACCCTAATTGGACAAATTAAGTGTAGGGAGGATGAAAATGACCTAAATGTTCATCCAATGACACAAAACACCTATTGGATGCACAAGATTAGTTAAAAACCCTAATTGGACAAGAATTAGCCTAGGATGGACGAAAATGACCTAATTGTTCATCCAATGACACATAAACATCTATTTGGATGCATAAGATTGGTTAGAAACCCTAATTGGACAAGATTAAGTTTATGGAAAACGAAAATGACCTAAATGTTCATCCAATGACACAAAACCCCTATTCGATGCACAAGATTGGTTAAAAACCCTAATTGGAAAAGATTAAGTGTCGGGAGGACGAAAAGGACCAAAATTTTCAGTTTATCACACAAAAACACCTATTGGATGCACAAGATTGGTTAAAAACCCTAATTCGACAAGAATAAGCCTAGGGAGGACGAAAATGACCTAATTGTTCATCCAATGACACAAAAACACGTATTGGATGCACAAGATTGGATAGAAACCCTAATTGGACCAAACAAACTTTAGGGAGGACGAAAATGACCTAAATGTTCATCCAATGACACAAAACACCTATTGGATGCACAAGATTGGTTAAAAATCCTGATTGGACAAGTATTAAGTGTCGGGACGACGAAAAGGACCAAAATTTTCATCTTATGACACAAAAACACCTATTGGATGCAGAAGATTGGTTAAAAACCTTAATTGGACAAGAATAAGTCTAGGGAGGACGAAAATGATCTAATTTTTCTTCCAATGACACAAAAATACCTATTGGATGCACAAGATTGGATAGAAACCCTAATTGGAGCAAACAAACATTAGGGAGGACGAAAATGACCTAAATGTTCATCCAATGACACAAAACACCTATTGGATGCACAAGATCGGTTAAAAATCCTAATTGGACAAGTATTAGCCTAGGGAGGACGAAAATGACCTAATTGTTCATTCAATGACACAAACACACCTATTGGATGCACAAGATCGGTTAGAAACCCTAATTGGACAAGATTAAGTGTAGGGAGGACGAATAGGACCAAAATGTTCATCCAATGACATAATAAAACCAATTGGATGCACAAGATTGGTTAGAAACCCTAATTGGACAAGAATTAGCCTAGGGAGGACAAAACACCTATTGGTACACAAGATTGGTTAGAAACCTGAATTGGACAAGATTAAGTTTAAGGAGGACGAAAATGACCTAAATGTTCATCCAATGACACAAAACACCTATTGGATGCACAAGATCGGTTAAAAATCCTAATTGGACAAGTATTCGCCTAGGGAGGACGAAAATGACCTAATTGTTCATTCAATGACACAAACACACCTATTGGATGCACAAGATCGGTTAGAAACCCTAATTGGACAAGATTAAGTGTAGGGAGGACGAATAGGACCAAAATGTTCATCCAATGACATAAAAAAACCAATTGGATGCACAAGATTGGTTAGAAACCCTAATTGGACAAGAATTAGCCTAGGGAGGACAAAACACCTATTGGTACACAAGATTGGTTAGAAACCTGAATTGGACAAGATTAAGTTTAAGGAGGACGAAAATGACCTAAATGTTCATCCAATGACACAAAACACCTATTGGATGCACAAGATCGGTTAAAAATCCTAATTGGACAAGTATTAGCCTAGGGAGGACGAAAATGACCTAATTGTTCATTCAATGACACAAACACACCTATTGGATGCACAAGATCGGTTAGAAACCCTAATTGGACAAGATTAAGTGTAGGGAGGACGAATAGGACCAAAATGTTCATCCAATGACACAAAAAAACCTATTGGATGCACAAGATTGGTTAGAAACCCTAATTGGACAAGAATTAGCCTAGGGAGGACGAAAATGACCTAATTGTTCATCCAATGACACAAAAACACCTATTGGATGCACAAGATTGGTTAGAAACCCCAATTGGACAAGATTAAGATTAGGGAGGACGAAATTGACCTAAATGTTCATCCAATGACACAAAACACCTTTTGGATGCACAAGATTGGTTAAAAACCCTAATTGGACAAGAATTAGCCTATGGAGGACGAAAATGACCTAATTGTTCATCCAATGACACAAAAACACCTAATGGATACACAAGATTGGTTACAAACCCTAATTGGACAAGAATTAGCCTAGGGAGGACGAAAATGACCTAATTGTTCATCCAATGACACAAAAACACCTATTGGATGCACAAGACTAGTTAGAAACCCTAATTGGACAAGATTAAGCCTAGGGAGGACGAAAATGACCTAAATGTTCATCCAATGACACAAACACACCTATTGGATGCACAAGATTGGTTAAAAACCCTAATTGGACAAGAAAAAGCCTAGGGAGGACGAAAATGACCTAATTGTTCATCCAATGACACAAACACACCTATTGGATGCACAAGATTGGTTAGAAACCCTAATTGGACAAGATTAAGTTTAGTGAGGACGAAAATGACCAAATTGTTCATCCAATGACACAAAACACCTATTGGATGCACAAGATTGGTTAAAAACCCTAATTGGACAAGATTACGTGTAGGGAGTATGAAGATGACCTAAATATTCATCCAATGACAAAAAAACACCCATTGGATACACAAGATTGGTTAAAAACCCTAATTGGACAAGATTAAGTGTAGGGAGGATGAAAATGACCTAAATTTTCATCCAATGACACAAAACACCTATTGGATGCACAAGATTAGTTAAAAACCCTAAATTGACATGAATTAGCCTAGGATGGACGAAAATGACCTAATTGTTCATCCAATGACACATAAACATCTATTTGGATGCATAAGATTGGTTAGAAACCCTAATTGGACAAGATTAAGTTTATGGAAAACGAAAATGACCTAAATGTTCATCCAATGACACAAAACACCTATTGGATGCACAAGATTGGTTAAAAACCCTAATTGGACAAGATTACGTGTAGGGAGTATGAAGATGACCTAAATATTCATCCAATGACAAAAAAACACCCATTGGATACACAAGATTGGTTAAAAACCCTAATTGGACAAGATTAAGTGTAGGGAGGATGAAAATGACCTAAATTTTCATCCAATGACACAAAACACCTATTGGATGCAGAAGATTAGTTAAAAACCCTAAATTGACATGAATTAGCCTAGGATGGACGAAAATGACCTAATTGTTCATCCAATGACACATAAACATCTATTTGGATGCATAAGATTGGTTAGAAACCCTAATTGGACAAGATTAAGTTTATGGAAAACGAAAATGACCTAAATGTTCATCCAATGACACAAAACCCCTATTGGATGCACAAGATTGGTTAAAAACCCTAATTGGAAAAGATTAAGTGTCGGGAGGACGAAAAGGACCAAAATTTTCAGCTTATCACACAAAAACACCTATTGGATGCACAAGATCGGTTAAAAATCCTAATTCGAAAAGAATAAGCCTAGGGAGGACGAAAACGACCTAATTGTTCATTCAATGACACAAACACACCTATTGGATGCACAAGATCGGTTAGAAACCCTAATTGGAGAAGATTAAGTGTAGGGAGGACGAATAGGACCAAAATGTTCATCCAATGACATAAAAAAACCAATTGGATGCACAAGATTCGTTAGAAACCCTAATTGGACAAGAATTAGCCTAGGGAGGACAAAACACCTATTGGTACACAAGATTGGTTAGAAACCTGAATTGGACAAGATTAAGTTTAAGGAGGACGAAAATGACCTAAATGTTCATCGAATGACACAAAACACCTATTGGATGCACAAGATCGGTTAAAAATCCTAATTGGACAAGTATTAGCCTAGGGAGGACGAAAATGACCTAATTGTTCATTCAATGACACAAACACACCTATTGGATGCACAAGATCGGTTTCGAAACCCTAATTGGACAACATTAAGTGTAGGGAGGATGAAAATGACCTAAATTTTCATCCAATGACACAAAACACCTATTGGATGCACAAGATTAGTTAGAAACCCTAAATTGACAAGAATTAGCCTAGGATGGACGAAAATGACCTAATTGTTCATCCAATGACACAAAAACATCTATTTGGATGCATAAGATTGGTTAGAAACCATAATTGGACAAGTATTAGCCTAGGGAGGACGAAAATGACCTAATTGTTCATTCAATGACACAAACACACCTATTGGATGCACAAGATCGGTTAGAAACCCTAATTGGACAACATTAAGTGTAGGGAGGACGAATAGGACCAAAATGTTCATCCAATGACACAAAAAAACCTATTGCATGCACAAGATTGGTTAGAAACCCTAATTGGACAAGATTAAGTTTAGGGAGGACGAAAACGACCAAATTGATCATCCAATGACACAAAACACCTATTGGATGCACAAGATTGGTTAAAAACCCTAATTGGACAAGATTACGTGTAGGGAGTACGAAAATGACCTAAATATTGATCCAATGACAGAAAAACACCTATTGGATACACAAGATTGGTTAAAAACCCTAATTGGACAAATTAAGTGTAGGGAGGATGAAAATGACCTAAATGTTCATCCAATGACACAAAACACCTATTGGATGCACAAGATTAGTTAAAAACCCTAATTGGACAAGAATTAGCCTAGGATGGACGAAAATGACCTAATTGTTCATCCAATGACACATAAACATCTCTTTGGATGCATAAGATTGGTTAGAAACCCTAATTGGACAAGATTAAGTTTATGGAAAACGAAAATGACCTAAATGTTCATCCAATGACACAAAACCCCTATTGGATGCACAAGATTGGTTAAAAACCCTAATTGGAAAAGATTAAGTGTCGGGAGGACGAAAAGGACCAAAATTTTCAGTTTATCACACAAAAACACCTATTGGATGCACAAGATTGGTTAAAAACCCTAATTCGACAAGAATAAGCCTAGGGAGGACGAAAATGACCTAATTGTTCATCCAATGACACAAAAACACGTATTGGATGCACAAGATTGGATAGAAACCCTAATTGGACCAAACAAACTTTAGGGAGGACGAAAATGACCTAAATGTTCATCCAATGACACAAAACACCTATTGGATGCACAAGATTGATTAAAAATCCTGATTGGACAAGTATTAAGTGTCGGGACGACGAAAAGGACCAAAATTTTCATCTTATGACACAAAAACACCTATTGGATGCAGAAGATTGGTTAAAAACCTTAATTGGACAAGAATAAGTCTAGGGAGGACGAAAATGATCTAATTTTTCTTCCAATGACACAAAAATACCTATTGGATGCACAAGATTGGATAGAAACCCTAATTGGAGCAAACAAACATTAGGGAGGACGAAAATGACCTAAATGTTCATCCAATGACACAAAACACCTATTGGATGCACAAGATCGGTTAAAAATCCTAATTGGACAAGTATTAGCCTAGGGAGGACGAAAATGACCTAATTGTTCATTCAATGACACAAACACACCTATTGGATGCACAAGATCGGTTAGAAACCCTAATTGGACAAGATTAGGTGTAGGGAGGACGAATAGGACCAAAATGTTCATCCAATGACATAAAAAAACCAATTGGATGCACAAGATTGGTTAGAAACCCTAATTGGACAAGAATTAGCCTAGGGAGGACAAAACACCTATTGGTACACAAGATTGGTTAGAAACCTGAATTGGACAAGATTAAGTTTAAGGAGGACGAAAATGACCTAAATGTTCATCCAATGACACAAAACACCTATTGGATGCACAAGATCGGTTAAAAATCCTAATTGGACAAGTATTCGCCTAGGGAGGACGAAAATGACCTAATTGTTCATTCAATGACACAAACACACCTATTGGATGCACAAGATCGGTTTCGAAACCCTAATTGGACAACATTAAGTGTAGGGAGGATGAAAATGACCTAAATTTTCATCCAATGACACAAAACACCTATTGGATGCACAAGATTAGTTAGAAACACTAAATTGACAAGAATTAGCCTAGGATGGACGAAAATGACCTAATTGTTCATCCAATGACACAAAAACATCTATTTGGATGCATAAGATTGGTTAGAAACCATAATTGGACAAGTATTAGCCTAGGGAGGACGAAAATGACCTAATTGTTCATTCAATGACACAAACACACCTATTGGATGCACAAGATCGGTTAGAAACCCTAATTGGACAACATTAAGTGTAGGGAGGACGAATAGGACCAAAATGTTCATCCAATGACACAAAAAAACCTATTGCATGCACAAGATTGGTTAGAAACCCTAATTGGACAAGATTAAGTTTAGGGAGGACGAAAACGACCAAATTGATCATCCAATGACACAAAACACCTATTGGATGCACAAGATTGGTTAAAAACCCTAATTGGACAAGATTACGTGTAGGGAGTACGAAAATGACCTAAATATTGATCCAATGACAGAAAAACACCTATTGGATACACAAGATTGGTTAAAAACCCTAATTGGACAAATTAAGTGTAGGGAGGATGAAAATGACCTAAATGTTCATCCAATGACACAAAACACCTATTGGATGCACAAGATTAGTTAAAAACCCTAATTGGACAAGAATTAGCCTAGGATGTACGAAAATGACCTAATTGTTCATCCAATGACACATAAACATCTATTTGGATGCATAAGATTGGTTAGAAACCCTAATTGGACAAGATTAAGTTTATGGAAAACGAAAATGACCTAAATGTTCATCCAATGACACAAAACCCCTATTGGATGCACAAGATTGGTTAAAAACCCTAATTGGAAAAGATTAAGTGTCGGGAGGACGAAAAGGACCAAAATTTTCAGTTTATCACACAAAAACACCTATTGGATGCACAAGATTGGTTAAAAACCCTAATTCGACAAGAATAAGCCTAGGGAGGACGAAAATGACCTAATTGTTCATCCAATGACACAAAAACACGTATTGGATGCACAAGATTGGATAGAAACCCTAATTGGACCAAACAAACTTTAGGGAGGACGAAAATGACCTAAATGTTCATCCAATGACACAAAACACCTATTGGATGCACAAGATTGATTAAAAATCCTGATTGGACAAGTATTAAGTGTCGGGACGACGAAAAGGACCAAAATTTTCATCTTATGACACAAAAACACCTATTGGATGCAGAAGATTGGTTAAAAACCTTAATTGGACAAGAATAAGTCTAGGGAGGACGAAAATGATCTAATTTTTCTTCCAATGACACAAAAATACCTATTGGATGCACAAGATTGGATAGAAACCCTAATTGGAGCAAACAAACATTAGGGAGGACGAAAATGACCTAAATGTTCATCCAATGACACAAAACACCTATTGGATGCACAAGATCGGTTAAAAATCCTAATTGGACAAGTATTAGCCTAGGGAGGACGAAAATGACCTAATTGTTCATTCAATGACACAAACACACCTATTGGATGCACAAGATCGGTTAGAAACCCTAATTGGACAAGATTAGGTGTAGGGAGGACGAATAGGACCAAAATGTTCATCCAATGACATAAAAAAACCAATTGGATGCACAAGATTGGTTAGAAACCCTAATTGGACAAGAATTAGCCTAGGGAGGACAAAACACCTATTGGTACACAAGATTGGTTAGAAACCTGAATTGGACAAGATTAAGTTTAAGGAGGACGAAAATGACCTAAATGTTCATCCAATGACACAAAACACCTATTGGATGCACAAGATCGGTTAAAAATCCTAATTGGACAAGTATTCGCCTAGGGAGGACGAAAATGACCTAATTGTTCATTCAATGACACAAACACACCTATTGGATGCACAAGATCGGTTTCGAAACCCTAATTGGACAACATTAAGTGTAGGGAGGATGAAAATGACCTAAATTTTCATCCAATGACACAAAACACCTATTGGATGCACAAGATTAGTTAGAAACACTAAATTGACAAGAATTAGCCTAGGATGGACGAAAATGACCTAATTGTTCATCCAATGACACAAAAACATCTATTTGGATGCATAAGATTGGTTAGAAACCATAATTGGACAAGTATTAGCCTAGGGAGGACGAAAATGACCTAATTGTTCATTCAATGACACAAACACACCTATTGGATGCACAAGATCGGTTAGAAACCCTAATTGGACAACATTAAGTGTAGGGAGGACGAATAGGACCAAAATGTTCATCCAATGACACAAAAAAACCTATTGCATGCACAAGATTGGTTAGAAACCCTAATTGGACAAGATTAAGTTTAGGGAGGACGAAAACGACCAAATTGATCATCCAATGACACAAAACACCTATTGGATGCACAAGATTGGTTAAAAACCCTAATTGGACAAGATTACGTGTAGGGAGTACGAAAATGACCTAAATATTGATCCAATGACAGAAAAACACCTATTGGATACACAAGATTGGTTAAAAACCCTAATTGGACAAATTAAGTGTAGGGATGACCTAAATGTTCATCCAACGACACAAAACACCTATTGGATGCACAAGATTAGTTAAAAACCCTAATTGGACAAGAATTAGCCTAGGATGGACGAAAATGATCTAATTGTTCATCCAATGACACAAAAACACCTATTTGTATGCATAAGATTGGTTCGAAACCCTAATTGGACAAGATTAAGTTTAGGGAGGACGAAAATGACCTAAATGTTCATCCAATGACACAAAACACCTATTGGATGCACAAGATTGGTTAAAAACCCTAATTGGACAAGATTAAGTGTCTGGAGGACGAAATGGACCAAAATTTTCATCTTATGACACAAAAACCCCTATCGGATGCACAGGATTGGTTAAACACCCTAATTGGACAAGAATAAGCCTAGGGAGGACGAAAATGACGTAATTGTTCATCCAATGACACAAAAACACCTAATGGATGCACAAGATTGGATAGAAACCCTAATTGGACCAAACAAACTTTAGGGAGGACGAAAATGACCTAAATGTTCATCCAATGACACAAAACACCTATTGGATGCACAAGATTGGTTAGAAACCCTAATTGGACAAGATTAAGTGTAGGGAGGAAGAAAAGGACCAAAATTTTCATCAATGACACAAAAACACCTATTGGATGCACAAGATTGGTTAAAAACCGTAATTGGACAAGAATTAGCCTAGGAAGGATGAAAACGACCTAATTGTTCATCCAATGACACAAAAACACCTATTGGATGCACAAGATTGGTTAGAAACCCTAATTGGACAAGATTAAGTGTCGGGAGGACGAAAAGGACCAAAATTTTCATCCAATGACACAAAAACACCTATTGGATGCACAAGATTGGTTAGAAACCCTAATTGGACAAGATTAAGTTTAGGGAGGACGAAAATGACCAAATTGTTCATCCAATGACACAAAACACCTATTGGATGCACAAGATTGGTTAAAAACCCTAATTGGACAAGATTACGTGTAGGGAGGACGAAGATGACCTAAATATTCATCCAATGACAGAAAAACACCTATTGGATACACAAGATTGGTTAAAAACCCTAATTGGACAAGATTAAGTGTAGGGAGGATGAAAATGACCTAAATGTTCATCCAATGACACAAAACACCTATTGGATGCACTAGATTAGTTAAAAACCCTAATTGGACAAGAATTAGCCTAGGATGGACGAAAATGACCTAATTGTTCATCCAATGATACAAAAACACCTATTTGGATGCATAAGATCGGTTAGAAACCCTAATTGGACAAGATTAAGTTTAGGGAGGACGAAAATGACCAAATTGTTCATCCAATGACACAAAACACCTATTGGATGCACAAGATTGGTTAAAAACCCTAATTGGACAAGATTACGTGTAGGGAGTATGAAGATGACCTAAATATTCATCCAATGACAAAAAAACACCCATTGGATACACAAGATTGGTTAAAAACCCTAATTGGACAAGATTAAGTGTAGGGAGGATGAAAATGACCTAAATTTTCATCCAATGACACAAAACACCTATTGGATGCAGAAGATTAGTTAAAAACCCTAAATTGACATGAATTAGCCTAGGATGGACGAAAATGACCTAATTGTTCATCCAATGACACATAAACATCTATTTGGATGCATAAGATTGGTTAGAAACCCTAATTGGACAAGATTAAGTTTATGGAAAACGAAAATGACCTAAATGTTCATCCAATGACACAAAACCCCTATTGGATGCACAAGATTGGTTAAAAACCCTAATTGGAAAAGATTAAGTGTCGGGAGGACGAAAAGGACCAAAATTTTCAGCTTATCACACAAAAACACCTATTGGATGCACAAGATCGGTTAAAAATCCTAATTCGAAAAGAATAAGCCTAGGGAGGACGAAAACGACCTAATTGTTCATTCAATGACACAAACACACCTATTGGATGCACAAGATCGGTTAGAAACCCTAATTGGAGAAGATTAAGTGTAGGGAGGACGAATAGGACCAAAATGTTCATCCAATGACATAAAAAAACCAATTGGATGCACAAGATTCGTTAGAAACCCTAATTGGACAAGAATTAGCCTAGGGAGGACAAAACACCTATTGGTACACAAGATTGGTTAGAAACCTGAATTGGACAAGATTAAGTTTAAGGAGGACGAAAATGACCTAAATGTTCATCGAATGACACAAAACACCTATTGGATGCACAAGATCGGTTAAAAATCCTAATTGGACAAGTATTAGCCTAGGGAGGACGAAAATGACCTAATTGTTCATTCAATGACACAAACACACCTATTGGATGCACAAGATCGGTTTCGAAACCCTAATTGGACAACATTAAGTGTAGGGAGGATGAAAATGACCTAAATTTTCATCCAATGACACAAAACACCTATTGGATGCACAAGATTAGTTAGAAACCCTAAATTGACAAGAATTAGCCTAGGATGGACGAAAATGACCTAATTGTTCATCCAATGACACAAAAACATCTATTTGGATGCATAAGATTGGTTAGAAACCATAATTGGACAAGTATTAGCCTAGGGAGGACGAAAATGACCTAATTGTTCATTCAATGACACAAACACACCTATTGGATGCACAAGATCGGTTAGAAACCCTAATTGGACAACATTAAGTGTAGGGAGGACGAATAGGACCAAAATGTTCATCCAATGACACAAAAAAACCTATTGCATGCACAAGATTGGTTAGAAACCCTAATTGGACAAGATTAAGTTTAGGGAGGACGAAAACGACCAAATTGATCATCCAATGACACAAAACACCTATTGGATGCACAAGATTGGTTAAAAACCCTAATTGGACAAGATTACGTGTAGGGAGTACGAAAATGACCTAAATATTGATCCAATGACAGAAAAACACCTATTGGATACACAAGATTGGTTAAAAACCCTAATTGGACAAATTAAGTGTAGGGAGGATGAAAATGACCTAAATGTTCATCCAATGACACAAAACACCTATTGGATGCACAAGATTAGTTAAAAACCCTAATTGGACAAGAATTAGCCTAGGATGGACGAAAACGACCTAATTGTTCGTCCAATGACACAAAAACACCTATTTGGATGCATAAGATTGGTTAGAAACCCTAATTGGACAAGAATAAGTTTAGGGAGGAAGAAAATGACCTAAATGTTCATCCAATGACACAAAAACACCTATTGGATGCACAAGATTGGTTAGAAACCCTAATTGGACAAGATTAAGTGTCGGGAGGACGAAAATGACCAAAATTTTCATCCAATGACACAAAAACACCTATTGGATGCACAAGATTGGTTAAAAACCCTAATTGGACAAGAATAAGTCTAGGGAGGACGAAAATGATCTAATTTTTCATCCAATGACACAAAAACACCTATTTGATGCACAACATTGGATAGAAACCCTAATTGGAGCAAACAAACTTTAGGGAGGACGAAAATGACCTAAATGTTCATCCAATGATAGAAAACACCTATTGGATGCACAAGATCGGTTAAAAATCCTAATTGGACAAGTATTAGCCTAGGGAGGACGAAAATGACCTAATTGTTCATTCAATGACACAAACACACCTATTGGATGCACAAGATCAGTTAGAAACCCTAATTGGACTACATTAAGTGTAGGGAGGACGAATAGGACCAAAATGTTCATCCAATGACACAAAAAAACCTATTGGATGCACAAGATTGGTTAGAAACCCTAATTGGACAAGATTAAGTTTAGGGAGGACGAAAACGACCAAATTGTTCATCCAATGACACAAAACACCTATTGGATGCACAAGATTGGTTAAAAACCCTAATTGGACAAGATTACGTGTAGGGAGTACGAAAATGACCTAAATATTGATCCAATGATAGAAAAACACCTATTGGATACACAAGATTGGTTAAAAACCCTAATTGGACAAATTAAGTGTAGGGAGGATGAAAATGACCTAAATGTTCACCCAATGACACAAAACACCTATTGGATGCACAAGATTAGTTAAAAACCCTAATTGGACAAGAATTAGCCTAGGATGGACCAAAACGACCTAATTGTTCATCCAATGACACAAAAAAACCTATTTGGATGCATAACATTGGTTAGAAACCCTAATTGGACAAGATTAAGTTTAGGGAGGAAGAAAATGACCTAAATGTTCATCCCATGACACAAAACACCTATTGGATGCACAAGATTGGTTAAAAACCCTAATTGGACAAGATTAAGTGTCGGGAGGACGAAATGGACCAAAATTTTCATCGTATGACACAAAAACACCTATCGGATGCACATGATTGGTTAAAAACCCTAATCGGAAAAGAATAAGCCTACGGAGGACGAAAATGACCTAATTGTTCATCCAATGACACAAAAACACCTATTTGGATGCATAAGATTGGTTAGAAACCCTAGTTGGACAAGAATAAGTTTAGGGAGGAAGAAAATGACCTAAATGTTCATCCAATGACACAAAACACCTATTGGATGCACAAGATTGGTTAAAAACCCTAATTGGACAAGATTAAGTGTCGGGAGGACGAAATGGACCAAAATTTTCATCTTATGACACAAAAACACCTATCGGATGCACAGGATTGGTTTAAAACCCTAATCGGACAAGAATAAGCCTACGGAGGACGAAAATGACCTAATTGTTCATCCAATGACACAAAACACCTATTGGATGCACAAGATCGGTTAAAAATCCTAATTGGACAAGTATTAGCCTAGGGAGGACGAAAATGACCTAATTGTTCATTCAATGACACAAACACACCTATTGGATGCACAAGATCGGTTTCGAAACCCTAATTGGACAACATTAAGTGTAGGGAGGATGAAAATGACCTAAATTTTCATCCAATGACACAAAACACCTATTGGATGCACAAGATTAGTTAGAAACACTAAATTGACAAGAATTAGCCTAGGATGGACGAAAATGACCTAATTGTTCATCCAATGACACAAAAACATCTATTTGGATGCATAAGATTGGTTAGAAACCATAATTGGACAAGTATTAGCCTAGGGAGGACGAAAATGACCTAATTGTTCATTCAATGACACAAACACACCTATTGGATGCACAAGATCGGTTAGAAACCCTAATTGGACAACATTAAGTGTAGGGAGGACGAATAGGACCAAAATGTTCATCCAATGACACAAAAAAACCTATTGCATGCACAAGATTGGTTAGAAACCCTAATTGGACAAGATTAAGTTTAGGGAGGACGAAAACGACCAAATTGATCATCCAATGACACAAAACACCTATTGGATGCACAAGATTGGTTAAAAACCCTAATTGGACAAGATTACGTGTAGGGAGTACGAAAATGACCTAAATATTGATCCAATGACAGAAAAACACCTATTGGATACACAAGATTGGTTAAAAACCCTAATTGGACAAATTAAGTGTAGGGATGACCTAAATGTTCATCCAACGACACAAAACACCTATTGGATGCACAAGATTAGTTAAAAACCCTAATTGGACAAGAATTAGCCTAGGATGGACGAAAATGATCTAATTGTTCATCCAATGACACAAAAACACCTATTTGTATGCATAAGATTGGTTCGAAACCCTAATTGGACAAGATTAAGTTTAGGGAGGACGAAAATGACCTAAATGTTCATCCAATGACACAAAACACCTATTGGATGCACAAGATTGGTTAAAAACCCTAATTGGACAAGATTAAGTGTCTGGAGGACGAAATGGACCAAAATTTTCATCTTATGACACAAAAACCCCTATCGGATGCACAGGATTGGTTAAAAACCCTAATTGGACAAGAATAAGCCTAGGGAGGACGAAAATGACGTAATTGTTCATCCAATGACACAAAAACACCTAATGGATGCACAAGATTGGATAGAAACCCTAATTGGACCAAACAAACTTTAGGGAGGACGAAAATGACCTAAATGTTCATCCAATGACACAAAACACCTATTGGATGCACAAGATTGGTTATAAACCCTAATTGGACAAGATTAAGTGTAGGGAGGAAGAAAAGGACCAAAATTTTCATCAATGACACAAAAACACCTATTGGATGCACAAGATTGGTTAAAAACCGTAATTGGACAAGAATTAGCCTAGGAAGGATGAAAACGACCTAATTGTTCATCCAATGACACAAAAACACCTATTGGATGCACAAGATTGGTTAGAAACCCTAATTGGACAAGATTAAGTGTCGGGAGGACGAAAAGGACCAAAATTTTCATCCAATGACACAAAAACACCTATTGGATGCACAAGATTGGTTAGAAACCCTAATTGGACAAGATTAAGTTTAGGGAGGACGAAAATGACCAAATTGTTCATCCAATGACACAAAACACCTATTGGATGCACAAGATTGGTTAAAAACCCTAATTGGACAAGATTACGTGTAGGGAGTATGAAGATGACCTAAATATTCATCCAATGACAAAAAAACACCCATTGGATACACAAGATTGGTTAAAAACCCTAATTGGACAAGA
>JBBPBS010000149.1:37503-92769 GCA_037974835.1 Cicer judaicum
AATGACACAAAACACCTATTGGATGCACAAGATTGGTTAAAAACCCTAATTGGACAAGATTAAGTGTCGGGAGGACGAAATGGACCAAAATTTTCATCTTATGACACAAAAACACCTATCGGATGCACAGGATTGGTTTAAAACCCTAATCGGACAAGAATAAGCCTACGGAGGACGAAAATGACCTAATTGTTCATCCAATGACACAAAACACCTATTGGATGCACAAGATCGGTTAAAAATCCTAATTGGACAAGTATTAGCCTAGGGAGGACGAAAATGACCTAATTGTTCATTCAATGACACAAACACACCTATTGGATGCACAAGATCAGTTAGAAACCCTAATTGGACAACATTAATTGTAGGGAGGACGAAAAGGACCAAAATGTTCATCCAATGACACAAAAAAACCTATTGGATGCACAAGATTGGTTAGAAACCCTAATTGGACAAGATTAAGTTTAGGGAGGACGAAAACGACCAAATTGTTCATCCAATGACACAAAACACCTATTGGATGCACAAGATTGGTTAAAAACCCTAATTGGACAAGATTACGTGTAGGGAGTACGAAAATGACCTAAATATTGATCCGATGACAGAAAAACATCTATTGGATACACAAGATTGGTTAAAAACCCTAATTGGACAAATTAAGTGTAGGGAGGATGAAAATGACCTAAATGTTCATCCAATGACACAAAACACCTATTGGATGCACAAGATTAGTTAAAAACCCTAATTGGACAAGAATTAGCCTAGGATGGACCAAAACGACCTAATTGTTCATCCAATGACACAAAAACACCTATTTGGATGCATAAGATTGGTTAGAAACCCTAATTGGACAAGATTAAGTTTAGGGAGGAAGAAAATGACCTAAATGTTCACCCAATGACACAAAACACCTATTGGATGCACAAGATTGGTTAAAACCCCTAATTGTACAAGAATAAGTCTAGGGAGGACGAAAATGATCTAATTTTTCATCCAATGACACAAAAACACCTATTTGATGCACAACATTGGATAGAAACCCTAATTGGAGCAAACAAACTTTAGGGAGGACGAAAATGACCTAAATATTCATCCAATGATACAAAACACCTATTGGATGCACAAGATCAGTTAAAAATCCTAATTGGACAAGTATTAGCCTAGGGAGGACGAAAATGACCTAATTGTTCATTCAATGACACAAACACACCTATTGGATGCACAAGATCAGTTAGAAACCCTAATTGGACAACATTAATTGTAGGGAGGACGAATAGGACCAAAATGTTCATCCAATGACACAAAAACACCTATTGGATGCACAAGATTAGTTAAAAACCCTAATTGGAAAAGAATTAGCCTAGGATGGACGAAAACGACCTAATTGTTCATCCAATGACACAAAAACACCTATTTGGATGCATAAGATTGGTTAGAAACCCTAATTGGACATGATTAAGTTTAGGGAGGAAGAAAATGACCTAAATGTTCACCCAATGACACAAAACACCTATTGGATGCACAAGATTGGTTAAAAACCCTAATTGGACAAGATTAAGTGTCGGGAGGACGAAATGGACCAAAATTTTCATCTTTTGACACAAAAACACCTATTGGATGCACAGGATTGGTTAAAAACCCTAATCGGACAAGAATAAGCCTACGGAGGACGAAAATGACCTAATTGTTCATCCAATGACTCAAAAACACCTATTGGATGCACAAGATTGGTTAGAAACCCTAATTGGACAAGATTAAGTGTCGGGAGGACGAAAATGACCAAAATTTTCATCCAATGACACAAAAACACCTATTGGATGCACAAGATTGGTTAAAAACCCTAATTGGACAAGAATAAGTCTAGGGAGGACGAAAATGACCTAATTGTTCATCCAATGACACAAAAACACCTATTTGGATGCATAAGATTGGTTAGAAACCCTAAATGGAGCAAACAAACTTTAGGGAGGACGAAAATGACCTAAATGTTCATCCAATGACACAAAACACCTATTGGATGCACAAGATCAGTTAAAAATCCTAATTGGACAAGTATTAGCCTAGGGAGGACGAAAATGACCTAATTGTTCATTCAATGACACAAACACACCTATTGGATGCACAAGATCGGTTAGAAACCCTAATTGGACAAGATTAAGTGTAGGGAGGACGAATAGGACCAAAATGTTCATCCAATGACAGAAAAAAACCTATTGGATGCACAACATTGGTTAGAAACACTAATTCGACAAGAATTAGCATAGGGAGGACGAAAATGACCTAAATGTTCATCCAATGACACAAAACACCTATTGGATGCACAAGATTGGTGAAAAACCCTAATTGGACAAGAATTACCCTAGGGAGGACGAAAATGACCTAATTGTTCATCCAATCACACAAAACACCTATAGGATTCACAAGATTGGTTAAAAACCCTAATTGGACAAGAATTAGCCTTGGGAGGACGAAAATGACCTAATTGTTCATCCAATGACACAAAAACACCTATTGGATGCCCAAGATTGATTAGAAACCCTAATTGGACAAGATTAAGTGTCGGGAGGACGAAATGGACCAAAATTTTCATCTTATGACACAAAAACACCTATCGGACGCACAGGATTGGTTAAAAACCCTAATTGGACAAGAATAAGCCTAGGGAGGACGAAAATGACCTAATTGTTCATCCAATGACACAAAAACACCTATTGGATGCACAATATTTGGATAGAAACCCTAATTGGACCAAACAAACTTTAGGGAGGACGAAAATGACCTAAATGTTCATCCAATGACACAAAACACCTATTGGATGCACAAGATTGGTTAGAAACCCTAATTGGACAAGATTAAGTGTAGGGAGGAAGAAAAAGACCAAAATTTTCATCAATGACACAAAAACACCTATTGGATGCACAAGATTGGTTAAAAACCCTAATTGGACAAGAATTAGCCTAGGAAGGATGAAAATGACCTAATTGTTCATCCAATGACACAAAGACACTTATTGGATGCACAGGATTGGTTAGAAACCCTAATTGGACAAGATTAAGTGTCGGGAGGACGAAAAGGACCAAAATTTTCATCCAATGACACAAAAACACCTATTGGATGCACAAGATTGGTTAAAAACCCTAATTAGACAAGAATAAGCCTAGGGAGGACGAAAATGACCTAATTGTTCATCCAATGACACAAACACACCTATTGGATGCACAAGATTGGTTAGATACCCTAATTGGACAAGATTAAGTTTAGGGAGGACAAAAATGACCAAATTGTTCATCCAATGACACAAAGACACCTATTGGATGCACAAGATTGGTTAGAAACCCCAATTGGACAAGATTAAGATTAGGGAGGAAAAAATTTACCTAATTGTTCATCCAATGACACAAAAACCCCTATTGGATGCACAAGATTGGTTAGAAACCCCAATTGGAAAAGATTAATATTAGGGAGGACGAAATTCACCTAAATGTTCATGCAATGACACAAAACACCTATTGGATGCACAAGATTCGTTAGAAACCCGAATTGGACAAGTTTATGTTTAGGGAGGACGAAAATGACCTAAATGTTCATCCAATGACACAAAACACCTATTGGATGCACAAGATTGGTTAAAAACCCTAATTGGACAAGATTAAGTTTAAGGAGAACGAAAATGACCTAAATGTTTATCCAATGACACAAAACCCCTATTGGATGCACAAGATTGGTTAAAAACCCTAATTGGACAAGATTAAGTGTCGGGAGGACGAAAAGGACCAAAATTTTCAGCTTATGACACAAAAACACCTATTAGATGCACAAGATTGGTTAAAAACCCTAATTGGACAAGAATAAGACTAGGGAGGACGAAAATGACCTAATTGTTCATCCAATGACACAAAAACACCTATTGGATGCACAAGATTGGATAGAAACCCTAATTGGACCAAACAAACTTTAGGGAGGACGAAAATGACCTAAATGTTCATCCAATGACACAAAACACCTATTGGATGCACAAGATTGGTTAAAAATCCTAATTGGACAAGTATTAAGTGTCGGGAGGACGAAAAGGACCAAAATTTTCATCTTATGACACAAAAACACCTATCGGACGCACAGGATTGGTTAAAAACCCTAATTGGACAAGAATAAGCCTAGGGAGGACGAAAATGACCTAATTGTTCATCCAATGACACAAAAACACCTATTGGATGCACAAGATTGGATAGCAACCCTAATTGGAGCAAACAAACTTTAGGGAGGACGAAAATGACCTAAATGTTCATCCAATGACACAAAACACCTATTGGATGCACAAGATCGGTTAAAAATCCTAATTGGACAAGTATTAGCCTAGGGAGGACGAAAATGACCTAATTGTTCATTCAATGACACAAACACACCTATTGGATGCACAAGATCAGTTAGAAACCCTAATTGGACAACATTAATTGTAGGGAGGACGAATAGGACCAAAATGTTCATCCAATGACACAAAAACACCTATTGGATGCACAAGATTAGTTAAAAACCCTAATTGGAAAAGAATTAGCCTAGGATGGACGAAAACGACCTAATTGTTCATCCAATGACACAAAAACACCTATTTGGATGCATAAGATTGGTTAGAAACCCTAATTGGACATGATTAAGTTTAGGGAGGAAGAAAATGACCTAAATGTTCACCCAATGACACAAAACACCTATTGGATGCACAAGATTGGTTAAAAACCCTAATTGGACAAGATTAAGTGTCGGGAGGACGAAATGGACCAAAATTTTCATCTTTTGACACAAAAACACCTATCGGATGCACAGGATTGGTTAAAAACCCTAATCGGACAAGAATAAGCCTACGGAGGACGAAAATGACCTAATTGTTCATCCAATGACTCAAAAACACCTATTGGATGCACAAGATTGGTTAGAAACCCTAATTGGACAAGATTAAGTGTCGGGAGGACGAAAATGACCAAAATTTTCATCCAATGACACAAAAACACCTATTGGATGCACAAGATTGGTTAAAAACCCTAATAGGACAAGAATAAGTCTAGGGAGGACGAAAATGACCTAATTGTTCATCCAATGACACAAAAACACCTATTTGGATGCATAAGATTGGTTAGAAACCCTAAATGGAGCGAACAAACTTTAGGGAGGACGAAAATGACCTAAATGTTCATCCAATGACACAAAACACCTATTGGATGCACAAGATCAGTTAAAAATCCTAATTGGACAAGTATTAGCCTAGGGAGGACGAAAATGACCTAATTGTTCATTCAATGACACAAACACACCTATTGGATGCACAAGATCGGTTAGAAACCCTAATTGGACAAGATTAAGTGTAGGGAGGACGAATAGGACCAAAATGTTCATCCAATGACAGAAAAAAACCTATTGGATGCACAACATTGGTTAGAAACACTAATTCGACAAGAATTAGCATAGGGAGGACGAAAATGACCTAAATGTTCATCCAATGACACAAAACACCTATTGGATGCACAAGATTGGTGAAAAACCCTAATTGGACAAGAATTACCCTAGGGAGGACGAAAATGACCTAATTGTTCATCCAATCACACAAAACACCTATAGGATTCACAAGATTGGTTAAAAACCCTAATTGGACAAGAATTAGCCTTGGGAGGACGAAAATGACCTAATTGTTCATCCAATGACACAAAAACACCTATTGGATGCCCAAGATTGATTAGAAACCCTAATTGGACAAGATTAAGTGTCGGGAGGACGAAATGGACCAAAATTTTCATCTTATGACACAAAAACACCTATCGGACGCACAGGATTGGTTAAAAACCCTAATTGGACAAGAATAAGCCTAGGGAGGACGAAAATGACCTAATTGTTCATCCAATGACACAAAAACACCTATTGGATGCACAATATTTGGATAGAAACCCTAATTGGACCAAACAAACTTTAGGGAGGACGAAAATGACCTAAATGTTCATCCAATGACACAAAACACCTATTGGATGCACAAGATTGGTTAGAAACCCTAATTGGACAAGATTAAGTGTAGGGAGGAAGAAAAAGACCAAAATTTTCATCAATGACACAAAAACACCTATTGGATGCACAAGATTGGTTAAAAACCCTAATTGGACAAGAATTAGCCTAGGAAGGATGAAAATGACCTAATTGTTCATCCAATGACACAAAAACACCTATTGGATGCACAAGATTGGTTAGAAACCCTAATTGGACAAGATTAAGTGTCGGGAGGACGAAAAGGACCAAAATTTTCATCCAATGACACAAAAACACCTATTGGATGCACAACATTGGTTAAAAACCCTAATTGGACAAGAATAAGCCTAGGGAGGACGAAAATGACCTAATTGTTCATCCAATGACACAAAAACACCTATTGGATGCACAAGATTGGTTAGAAACCCCAATTGGACAAGATTAAGATTAGGGAGGACAAAATTGACCTAATTGTTCATCCAATGACACAAAAACACCTATTGGATGCACAAGATTGGTTAGAAACCCCAATTGGAAAAGATTAATATTAGGGAGGACGAAATTGACCTAATTGTTCATCCAATGACAGAAAAACACCTATTGGATGCACAAGATTAGTTAAAAACCCTAATTGGACAAGAATTAGCCTATGATGGATGAAAATGACCTAAATGTTCATCCAATGAACAAAAACACCTATTTGGAAGCATAAGATTGGTTAGAAACCCTAATTGGACAAGATTAAGTTTAGGGAGGACGAAAATAACCTAAATGTTCATCTGATGACACAAAACACCTCTTGGATTCACAAGATTGGTTAAAAACCCTAATTGGACAAGATTAAGTGTCGGGAGGACGAAAAGGACCAAAATTTTCATCTTATGACACAAAAACATCTATTGGATGCACAAGATTGGTTAAAAACCCTAATTGGACAAGAATAAGCCTAGGGAGGACGAAAATGACCTAATTGTTCATCCAATGACACAAAAACACCTATTGGATGCACAAGATTAGATAGAAACCCTAATTGGACCAAACAAAATTTAGGGAGGACGAAAATGACCTAGATGTTCATCCAATGACACAAAACACCTATTGGATGCACAAGATTGGTTAAAAATCCTAATTGGACAAGTATTAGCCTAGGGAGGACGAAAATGACCTAATTGTTCATTCAATGACACAAACACACCTATTGAATGCAAAAGATCGGTTAGAAACCCTAATTGGACAAGATTAAGTGTAGGGAGGACGAATAGGACCAAAATGTTCATCCAATGACACAAAAAAACTATTGGATGCACAAGATTGGTTAGAAACTCTAATTCGACAAGAATTAGCATAGCGAGGACGAAAATGACCTAAATGTTCATCCAATGACACAAAACACCTATTGGATGCACAAGATTGGTGAAAAACCCTAATTGGACAAGAATTACCCTAGGGAGGACGAAAATGACCTAATTGTTCATCCAATACCAGAAAACAACTATTGGATGCACAAGATTGGTTAGAAACCCTAATTGGACAAGATTAAGTTTAGGGAGGACGAAAATGACCTAAATGTTCATCCAATGACACAAAACACCTATTGGATGCACAAGATTGGTTAAAAACCCTAATTGGACAAGAATAAGCCTAGGGAGGACGAAAATGACCTAATTGTTCATCCAATGACACAAACACACCTATTGGATGCACAAGATTGGTTAGATACCCTAATTGGACAAGATTAAGTTTAGGGAGGACAAAAATGACCAAATTGTTCATCCAATGACACAAAGACACCTATTGGATGCACAAGATTGGTTAGAAACCCCAATTGGACAAGATTAAGATTAGGGAGGAAAAAATTTACCTAATTGTTCATCCAATGACACAAAAACCCCTATTGGATGCACAAGATTGGTTAGAAACCCCAATTGGAAAAGATTAATATTAGGGAGGACGAAATTCACCTAAATGTTCATGCAATGACACAAAACACCTATTGGATGCACAAGATTTGTTAGAAACCCGAATTGGACAAGTTTATGTTTAGGGAGGACGAAAATGACCTAAATGTTCATCCAATGACACAAAACACCTATTGGATGCACAAGATTGGTTAAAAACCCTAATTGGACAAGATTAAGTTTAAGGAGAACGAAAATGACCTAAATGTTTATCCAATGACACAAAACCCCTATTGGATGCACAAGATTGGTTAAAAACCCTAATTGGACAAGATTAAGTGTCGGGAGGACGAAAAGGACCAAAATTTTCAGCTTATGACACAAAAACACCTATTAGATGCACAAGATTGGTTAAAAACCCTAATTGGACAAGAATAAGACTAGGGAGGACGAAAATGACCTAATTGTTCATCCAATGACACAAAAACACCTATTGGATGCACAAGATTGGATAGAAACCCTAATTGGACCAAACAAACTTTAGGGAGGACGAAAATGACCTAAATGTTCATCCAATGACACAAAACACCTATTGGATGCACAAGATTGGTTAAAAATCCTAATTGGACAAGTATTAAGTGTCGGGAGGACGAAAAGGACCAAAATTTTCATCTTATGACACAAAAACACCTATCGGACGCACAGGATTGGTTAAAAACCCTAATTGGACAAGAATAAGCCTAGGGAGGACGAAAATGACCTAATTGTTCATCCAATGACACAAAAACACCTATTGGATGCACAAGATTGGATAGCAACCCTAATTGGAGCAAACAAACTTTAGGGAGGACGAAAATGACCTAAATGTTCATCCAATGACACAAAACACCTATTGGATGCACAAGATCGGTTAAAAATCCTAATTGGACAAGTATTAGCCTAGGGAGGACTAAAATGACCTAATTGTTCATTCAATGACACAAACACACCTATTGGATGCACAAGATCGGTTAGAAACCCTAATTGGACAACATTAAGTGTAGGGAGGACGAATTGAACCAAAATGTTCATCCAATGACACAAAAAAACCTATTGGATGCACAAGATTGGTTAGAAACCCTAATTGGACAAGATTAAGTTTAGGGAGGACGAAAATGACCTAAATATTCATCCAATGACAAAAAAACACCTATTGGATACACAAGATTTGTTAAAAACCCTAATTGGACAAGAACTAGCCTAGGGAGGACGAAAATGACCTAAATATTCATCCAATGACACAAAACACCTATTGGATGCACAAGATTGGTGAAAACCCCTAATTGGACAAGAATTACCCTAGGGAGGACGAAAATGACCTAATTGTTCATCCAATCACATAAAACAACTATTGGAAGCACAAGATTGGTTAGAAAACCTAATTGGACAAGATTAAGTTTAGGGAGGACGAAAATGACCTAAATGTTCATCCAATGACACAAAACACCTATTGGATGCACAAGATTGGTTAAAAACCGTAACTGGACAAGAATTAGCCTAGGGAGGACGAAAATGACCTAAATGTTCATCCAATGACACAAAATACCTATTGGATGCACAAGATCGGTTAAAAATCCTAATTGGACAAGTATTAGCCTAGGGAGGACGAAAATGACCTAATTGTTCATTCAATGACACAAACACACCTATTGGATGCACAAGATCAGTTAGAAACCCTAATTGGACAAGATCAAGTGTAGGGAGGACGAATAGGACCAAAATGTTCATCCAATGACAGAAAAAAACCTATTGGATGCACAAGATTGGTTAGAAAGCCTAATTCGACAAGAATTAGCATAGGGAGGACGAAAATGACCTAAATGTTCATCCAATGACACAAAACACCTATTGGATACACAAGATTGGTGAAAAACCCTAATTGGACAAGAATTACCCTAGGGAGGACGAAAATGACCTAATTGTTCATCCAATACCAGAAAACAACTATTGGATGCACAAGATTGGTTAGAAACCCTAATTGGACAAGATTAAGTTTAGGGAGGACGAAAATGACCTAAATGTTCATCCAATGACACAAAACACCTATTGGATGCACAAGATTGGTTAAAAACCATAATTGGACAAGAATTAACCTAGGTAGGACGAAAATGACCTAATTGTTCATCCAATGACACAAAAACACCTATTGGATGCACAAGATTGGTTAGAAACCCCAATTGGACAAGATTAAGATTAGGGAGGACAAAATTGACCTAATTGTTCATCCAATGACACAAAAACACCTATTGGATGCACAAGATTGGTTAGAAACCCCAATTGGAAAAGATTAATATTAGGGAGGACGAAATTGACCTAATTGTTCATCCAATGACAGAAAAACACCTATTGGATGCACAAGATTAGTTAAAAACCCTAATTGGACAAGAATTAGCCTATGATGGATGAAAATGACCTAAATGTTCATCCAATGAACAAAAACACCTATTTGGAAGCATAAGATTGGTTAGAAACCCTAATTGGACAAGATTAAGTTTAGGGAGGACGAAAATAACCTAAATGTTCATCTGATGACACAAAACACCTCTTGGATTCACAAGATTGGTTAAAAACCCTAATTGGACAAGATTAAGTGTCGGGAGGACGAAAAGGACCAAAATTTTCATCTTATGACACAAAAACATCTATTGGATGCACAAGATTGGTTAAAAACCCTAATTGGACAAGAATAAGCCTAGGGAGGACGAAAATGACCTAATTGTTGATCCAATGACACAAAAACACCTATTGGATGCACAAGATTGGTTAAAAACCCTAATTGGACAAGAATAAGCCTAGGGATGACGAAAATGACCTAATTGTTCATTCAATGACACAAACACACCTATTGGACGCACAAGAACGGTTAGAAACCCTAATTGGACAGGATTAAGTGTAGGGAGGACGAATAGGACCAAAATGTTCATCCAATGACAGAAAAAAACCTATTGGATGCACAAGATTGGTTAGAAACCCTAATTCGACAAGAATTAGCATAGGGAGGACGAAAATGACCTAAATGTTCATCCAATGACACAAAACACCTATTGGATGCACAAGATTGGTAAAAAACCCTAATTGGACAAGAATTACCCTAGGGAGGACGAAAATGATCTAATTGTTCATCCAATCACATAAAACAACTATTGGATGCACAAGATTGGTTAGAAACCCTAATTGGACAAGATTAAGTTTAGGGAGGACGAAAATGACCTAAATGTTCATCCAACGACACAAAACACCTATTGGATGCACAAGATTGGTTAAAAACCCTAACTGGATAAGAATTAGCCTAGGGAGGACGAAAATGACCTAATTGTTCATCCAATGACACAAAAACACCTATTGGATGCACAAGATTGGTTAGAAACCCCAATTGGACAAGATTAAGATTAGGGAGGACAAAATTTACCTAATTGTTCATCCAATGACACAAAAACACCTATTTGGATGCACAAGATTGGTTAGAAACCCTAATTGGACAAGATTAAGTGTAGGAAGAACGAAAATGACCTAAATCTTCATCCAATGACACAAAACACCTATTGGATGCACAAGATTTGTTAAAAACCCTAATTGGACAAGAATTAGCCTAGGGAGGACGAAAATGACCTAATTGTTCATCCAATGACACAAAAACACCTATTGGATGCACAAGATTGGTTAGAAACCCTAATTGGACAAGATTAAGTTTAGGGGGGACGAAAATGACCTAAATGTTCATCCAATGACACAAAACACCTATTGGATGCACAAGTTTGGTTAAAAACCCTAATTGGACAAGAATTAGCCTTGGGAGGGCGAAAATGACCTAAATGTTCATCCAATGACACAAAAACACCTATTGGATGCACAAGATTGGTTAGAAACCCTAATTGGACAAGATTAAGTTTAGGGAGGACGAAAATGACCTAAATGTTCATCCAATGACACAAAACACCTATTGGATGCACAAGATTGGTTAAAAACCCTAATTGGACAAGAATTAACCTAGGTAGGACGAAAATGACCTAATTGTTCATCCAATGACACAAAAACACCTATTGGATGCACAAGATTGGTTAGAAACCCCAATTGGACAAGATTAAGATTAGGGAGGACAAAATTGACCTAATTGTTCATCCAATGACACAAAAACACCTATTGGATGCACAAGATTGGTTAGAAACCCCAATTGGAAAAGATTAATATTAGGGAGGACGAAATTGACCTAAATGTTCATCCAATGACACAAAACACCTATTGGATGCACAAGATTGGTTAGAAACCCGAATTGGACAAGATTAAGTTTAGGGAGGACAAAAATGACCTAAATGTTCATCCAATGACACAAAACACCTATTGGATGCACAAGATTAGTTAAAAACCCTAATTGGACAAGAATTAGCCTATGATGGATGAAAATGACCTAAATGTTCATCCAATGAACAAAAAGACCTATTTGGAAGCATAAGATTGGTTAGAAACCCTAATTGGACAAGATTAAGTTTAGGGAGGACGAAAATGACCTAAATGTTCATCTGATGACACAAAACACCTCTTGGATGCACAAGATTGGTTAAAAACCCTAATTGGACAAGATTAAGTGTCGGGAGGACGAAAAGGACCAAAATTTTCATCTTATGACACAAACATCTATTGGATGCACAAGATTGGTTAAAAACCCTAATTGGACAAGAATAAGCCTAGGGAGGACGAAAATGGCCTAATTGTTCATCCAATGACACAAAAACACCTATTGGATGCACAAGATTAGATAGAAACCCTAATTGGACCAAACAAAATTTAGGGAGGACGAAAATGACCTAAATGTTCATCCAATGACAGAAAACACCTATTGGATGCACAAGATCGGTTAAAAATCCTAATTGGACAAGTATTAGCCTAGGGAGGACGAAAATGACCTAATTGTTCATTCAATGACACAAACACACCTATTGGATGCACAAGATCAGTTAGAAACCCTAATTGGACAAGATTAAGTGTAGGGAGGACGAATAGGACCAAAATGTTCATCCAATGACAGAAAAAAACCTATTGGATGCACAAGATTGGTTAGAAAGCCTAATTCGACAAGAATTAGCATAGGGAGGACGAAAATGACCTAAATGTTCATCCAATGACACAAAACACCTATTGAATGCACAAGATTGGTGAAAAACCCTAATTGGACAAGAATTAGCCTAGGGAGGACGAAAATGACCTAATTGTTCATCCAATACCAGAAAACAACTATTGGATGCACAAGATTGGTTAGAAACCCTAATTGGACAAGATTAAGTTTAGGGAGGACGAAAATGACCTAAATGTTCATCCAATGACACAAAACACCTATTGGATGCACAAGATTGGTTAAAAACCATAATTGGACAAGAATTAACCTAGGTAGGACGAAAATGACCTAATTGTTCATCCAATGACACAAAAACACCTATTGGATGCACAAGATTGGTTAGAAACCCCAATTGGACAAGATTAAGATTAGGGAGGACAAAATTGACCTAATTGTTCATCCAATGACACATAAACACCTATTGGATGCACAAGATTGGTTAGAAACCCCAATTGGAAAAGATTAATATTAGGGAGGACGAAATTGACCTAAATGTTCATCCAATGACACAAAACACCTATTGGATGCACAAGATTGGTTAGAAACCCGAATTGGACAAGATTAAGTTTAGGGAGGACAAAAATGACCTAAATGTTCATCCAATGACACAAAAACACCTATTTGGATGCACAAGATTAGTTAAAAACCCTAATTGGACAAGAATTAGCCTATGATGGATGAAAATGACCTAAATGTTCATCCAATGAACAAAAAGACCTATTTGGAAGCATAAGATTGGTTAGAAACCCTAATTGGACAAGATTAAGTTTAGGGAGGACGAAAATGACCTAAATGTTCATCTGATGACACAAAACACCACTTGGATGCACAAGATTGGTTAAAAACCCTAATTGGACAAGATTAAGTGTCGGGAGGACGAAAAGGACCAAAATTTTCATCTTATGACACAAAAACATCTATTGGATGCACAAGATTGGTTAAAAACCCTAATTGGACAAGAATAAGCCTAGGGAGGACGAAAATGGCCTAATTGTTCATCCAATGACACAAAAACACCTATTGGATGCACAAGATTAGATAGAAACCCTAATTGGACCAAACAAAATTTAGGGAGGACGAAAATGACCTAAATGTTCATCCAATGACAGAAAACACCTATTGGATGCACAAGATCGGTTAAAAATCCTAATTGGACAAGTATTAGCCTAGGGAGGACGAAAATGACCTAATTGTTCATTCAATGACACAAACACACCTATTGGATGCACAAGATCAGTTAGAAACCCTAATTGGACAAGATTAAGTGTAGGGAGGACGAATAGGACCAAAATGTTCATCCAATGACAGAAAAAAACCTATTGGATGCACAAGATTGGTTAGAAAGCCTAATTCGACAAGAATTAGCATAGGGAGGACGAAAATGACCTAAATGTTCATCCAATGACACAAAACACCTATTGAATGCACAAGATTGGTGAAAAACCCTAATTGGACAAGAATTACCCTAGGGAGGACGAAAATGACCTAATTGTTCATCCAATACCAGAAAACAACTATTGGATGCACAAGATTGGTTAGAAACCCTAATTGGACAAGATTAAGTTTAGGGAGGACGAAAATGACCGAAATGTTCATCCAATGACACAAAACACCTATTGGATGCACAAGATTGGTTAAAAACCCTAATTGGACAAGAATTAGCCTAGGGAGGACGAAAATGACCTAATTGTTCATCCAATGACACAAAAACACCTATTGGATGCACAAGATTGGTTAGAAACCCCAATTGGACAAGATTAAGATTAGGGAGGACAAAATTGACCTAAATGTTCGACCAATGACACAAAACACCTATTGGTTGAACAAGATTGGTTAGAAATCCTAATTGGACAAGATTTAGTTTCGGGAGGACGAAAATGACCTAAATCTTCATCCAATGACACAAAACACCTATTGGATACACAAGATTGGTTAAAAATCCTAATCGGACAAGATTAAGTATAGGGAGGACGAAATTGACCAAAATGTTCATCCAATGACACAAAACACCTATTGGATGCACAAGATTGGATAAAAACCGTAATTGGACAAGAATTAGCCTAGGGAGGACGAAAATGACCTAAATATTCATCTAATGACACAAAACACCTCTTGGATGCACAAGATTGGTTAAAAACCCTAATTGGACAAGATTAAGTGTCGGGAGGACGAAAAGGACCAAAATTTTCATCTTATGACACAAAAACACCTGTGGGATGCACAAGATTGGTTAAAAACCCTAATTCGACAAGAATAAGCATAGGGAGGACGAAAATGACCTAATTATTCATCCAAGGTCACAAAAACACCTATTGGATGCACAAGATTAGATAGAAACCCTAATTGGACCAAACAAAATTTAGGGAGGACGAAAAATGACCTAAATGTTCATCCAATGACACAAAACACCTATTGGATGCACAAGATTGGTTAAAAACCCTAATTGGACAAGAATTACCCTAGGGAGGACGAAAATGACCTAATTGTTCATCCAATACCAGAAAACAACTATTGGATGCACAAGATTGGTTAGAAACCCTAATTGGACAAGATTAAGTTTAGGGAGGACGAAAATGACCTAAATGTTCATCCAATGACACAAAACACCTATTGGATGCACAAGATTGGTTAAAAACCCTAATTGGACAAGTATTTGCCTAGGGATGACGAAAATGACCTAATTGTTCATTCAATGACACAAACACACCTATTGGACGCACAAGAACGGTTAGAAACCCTAATTGGACAGGATTAAGTGTAGGGAGGACGAATAGGACCAAAATGTTCATCCAATGACAGAAAAAAACCTATTGGATGCACAAGATTGGTTAGAAACCCTAATTCGATAAGAATTAGCATAGGGAGGACGAAAATGACCTAAATGTTCATCCAATGACACAAAACACCTATTGGATGCACAAGATTGGTGAAAAACCCTAATTGGACAAGAATTACCCTAGGGAGGACGAAAATGATCTAATTGTTCATCCAATCACATAAAACAACTATTGGATGCACAAGATTGGTTAGAAACCCTAATTGGACAAGATTAAGTTTAGGGAGGACGAAAATGACCTAAATGTTCATCCAACGACACAAAACACCTATTGGATGCACAAGATTGGTTAAAAACCCTAACTGGATAAGAATTAGCCTAGGGAGGACGAAAATGACCTAATTGTTCATCCAATGACACAAAAACACCTATTGGATGCACAAGATTGGTTAGAAACCCCAATTGGACAAGATTAAGATTAGGGAGGACAAAATTTACCTAATTGTTCATCCAATGACACAAAAACACCTATTTGGATGCACAAGATTGGTTAGAAACCCTAATTGGACAAGATTAAGTGTAGGAAGAACGAAAATGACCTAAATCTTCATCCAATGACACAAAACACCTATTGGATGCACAAGATTTGTTAAAAACCCTAATTGGACAAGAATTAGCCTAGGGAGGACGAAAATGACCTAATTGTTCATCCAATGACACAAAAACACCTATTGGATGCACAAGATTGGTTAGAAACCCTAATTGGACAAGATTAAGTGTAGGGAGGACGAGAAGGACCTAAATGTTCATCCAATGACACAAAAACACCTATTGGATGCACAAGATTGGTTAAAAACCCTAATTGGACAAGAATTAGCCTAGGGAGGACGAAAATGACCTAATTGTTCATCCAATGACACAAAAACACCAATTGGATGCACAAGATTGGTTAGAAACCCTAATTGGACAAGATAAAGTGTAGGGAGGACGAAAATGACGTAAATGTTCATCCAATGACACAAAACACGTATTGGATGCACAAGATTGGTTAAAAACCCTAATTGGACAAGATTAAGTGTAGGGAGGACGAAAATGACCTAAATGTTCATCCAATGACACAAAACACCTATTGGATGCACAAGATTGGTTAAAAACCCTAATTGGACAAGAATTAGTCTAGGGAGGACGAAAATGACCTAATTGTTCATCCAATGACACAAAAACACCTATTGGATGCACAAGATTGGTTAGAAACCCTAATTGGACAAGATTAAGTTTAGGGAGGACGAAAATGACCTAAATGTTCATCCAATGACACAAAACACCTATTGGATGCACAAGATTGGTTAAAAACCATAATTGGACAAGAATTAACCTAGGTAGGACGAAAATGACCTAATTGTTCATCCAATGACACAAAAACACCTATTGGATGCACAAGATTGGTTAGAAACCCCAATTGGACAAGATTAAGATTAGGGAGGACAAAATTGACCTAATTGTTCATCCAATGACACAAAAACACCTATTGGATGCACAAGATTGGTTAGAAACCCCAATTGGAAAAGATTAATATTAGGGAGGACGAAATTGACCTAAATGTTCATCCAATGACACAAAACACCTATTGGATGCACAAGATTGGTTAGAAACCCGAATTGGACAAGATTAAGTTTAGGGAGGACAAAAATGACCTAAATGTTCATCCAATGACACAAAACACCTATTGGATGCACAAGATTAGTTAAAAACCCTAATTGGACAAGAATTAGCCTATGATGGATGAAAATGACCTAAATGTTCATCCAATGAACAAAAAGACCTATTTGGAAGCATAAGATTGGTTAGAAACCCTAATTGGACAAGATTAAGTTTAGGGAGGACGAAAATGACCTAAATGTTCATCTGATGACACAAAACACCTCTTGGATGCACAAGATTGGTTAAAAACCCTAATTGGACAAGATTAAGTGTCGGGAGGACGAAAAGGACCAAAATTTTCATCTTATGACACAAACATCTATTGGATGCACAAGATTGGTTAAAAACCCTAATTGGACAAGAATAAGCCTAGGGAGGACGAAAATGGCCTAATTGTTCATCCAATGACACAAAAACACCTATTGGATGCACAAGATTAGATAGAAACCCTAATTGGACCAAACAAAATTTAGGGAGGACGAAAATGACCTAAATGTTCATCCAATGACAGAAAACACCTATTGGATGCACAAGATCGGTTAAAAATCCTAATTGGACAAGTATTAGCCTAGGGAGGACGAAAATGACCTAATTGTTCATTCAATGACACAAACACACCTATTGGATGCACAAGATCAGTTAGAAACCCTAATTGGACAAGATTAAGTGTAGGGAGGACGAATAGGACCAAAATGTTCATCCAATGACAGAAAAAAACCTATTGGATGCACAAGATTGGTTAGAAAGCCTAATTCGACAAGAATTAGCATAGGGAGGACGAAAATGACCTAAATGTTCATCCAATGACACAAAACACCTATTGAATGCACAAGATTGGTGAAAAACCCTAATTGGACAAGAATTAGCCTAGGGAGGACGAAAATGACCTAATTGTTCATCCAATACCAGAAAACAACTATTGGATGCACAAGATTGGTTAGAAACCCTAATTGGACAAGATTAAGTTTAGGGAGGACGAAAATGACCTAAATGTTCATCCAATGACACAAAACACCTATTGGATGCACAAGATTGGTTAAAAACCCTAATTGGACAAGTATTAGCCTAGGGATGACGAAAATGACCTAATTGTTCATTCAATGACACAAACACACCTATTGGACGCACAAGAACGGTTAGAAACCCTAATTGGACCGGATTAAGTGTAGGGAGGACGAATAGGACCAAAATGTTCATCCAATGACAGAAAAAAACCTATTGGATGCACAAGATTGGTTAGAAACCCTAATTCGACAAGAATTAGCATAGGGAGGACGAAAATGACCTAAATGTTCATCCAATGACACAAAACACCTATTGGATGCACTAGATTGGTGAAAAACCCTAATTGGACAAGAATTACCCTAGGGAGGACGAAAATGATCTAATTGTTCATCCAATCACACAAAACACCTATTGGATGCACAAGATTGGTGAAAAACCCTAATTGGACAAGAATTACCCTAGCGAGGACGAAAATGACCTAATTGTTCATCCAATCACATAAAACAACTATTGGAAGCACAAGATTGGTTAGAAACCCTAATTGGACAAGATTAAGTTTAGGGAGGACGAAAATGACCTAAATGTTCATCCAATGACACAAAACACCTATTGGATGCACAAGATTGGTTAAAAACCCTAATTGGACAAGTATTAGCCTAGGGATGACGAAAATGACCTAATTGTTCATTCAATGACACAAACACACCTATTGGACGCACAAGAACGGTTAGAAACCCTAATTGGACAGGATTAAGTGTAGGGAGGACGAATAGGACCAAAATGTTCATCCAATGACAGAAAAAAACCTATTGGATGCACAAGATTGGTTAGAAACCCTAATTCGATAAGAATTAGCATAGGGAGGACGAAAATGACCTAAATGTTCATCCAATGACACAAAACACCTATTGGATGCACAAGATTGGTGAAAAACCCTAATTGGACAAGAATTACCCTAGGGAGGACGAAAATGATCTAATTGTTCATCCAATCACATAAAACAACTATTGGATGCACAAGATTGGTTAGAAACCCTAATTGGACAAGATTAAGTTTAGGGAGGACGAAAATGACCTAAATGTTCATCCAACGACACAAAACACCTATTGGATGCACAAGATTGGTTAAAAATCCTAATTGGACAAGTATTAAGTGTCGGGAGGACGAAAAGGACCAAAATTTTCATCTTATGACACAAAAACACCTATTGGATGCAGAAGATTGGTTAAAAACCTTAATTGGACAAGAATAAGTCTAGGGAGGACGAAAATGATCTAATTTTTCATCCAATGACACAAAAACACCTATTGGATGCACAAGATTGGATAGCAACCCTAATTGGAGAAAACAAACTTTAGGGAGGACGAAAATGACCTAAATGTTCATCCAATGACACAAAACACCTATTGGATGCACAAGATCGGTTAAAAATCCTAATTGGACAAGTATTAGCCTAGGGAGGACGAAAATGACCTAATTGTTCATTCAATGACACAAACACACCTATTGGATGCACAAGATCGGTTAGAAACCCTAATTGGACAACATTAAGTGTAGGGAGGACGAATTGGACCAAAATGTTCATCCAATGACACAAAAAAACCTATTGGATGCACAAGATTGGTTAGAAACCCTAATTGGACAAGATTAAGTTTAGGGAGGACGAAAATGACCTAAATATTCATCCAATCACAAAAAAACCCCTATTGGATACACAAGATTTGTTAAAAACCCTAATTGGACAAGAACTAGGCTAGGGAGGACGAAAATGACCTAAATATTCATCCAATGACACAAAACACCTATTGGATGCACAAGATTGGTGAAAAACCCTAATTGGACAAGAATTACCCTAGGGAGGACGAAAATGACCTAATTGTTCATCCAATCACATAAAACAACTATTGGATGCACAAGATTGGTTAGAAACCCTAATTGGACAAGATTAAGTTTAGGGAGGACGAAAATGACCTAAATGTTCATCCAACGACACAAAACACCTATTGGATGCACAAGATTAGATAGAAACCCTAATTGGACCAAACAAAATTTAGGGAGGACGAAAATGACCTAAATGTTCATCCAATGACAGAAAACACCTATTGGATGCACAAGATCGGTTAAAAATCCTAATTGGACAAGTATTAGCCTAGGGAGGACGAAAATGACCTAATTGTTCATTCAATGACACAAACACACCTATTGGATGCACAAGATCAGTTAGAAACCCTATTTGGACAAGATTAAGTGTAGGGAGGACGAATAGGACCAAAATGTTCATCCAATGACAGAAAAAAACCTATTGGATGCACAAGATTTGTTAGAAAGCCTAATTCGACAAGAATTAGCATAGGGAGGACGAAAATGACCTAAATCTTCATCCAATGACACAAAACACCTATTGGATACACAAGATTGGTTAAAAATCCTAATCGGACAAGATTAAGTATAGGGAGGACGAAATTGACCAAAATGTTCATCCAATGACACAATACACCTATTGGATGCACAAGATTGGATAAAAACCGTAATTGGACAAGAATTAGCCTAGGGAGGACGAAAATGACCTAAATATTCATCTAATGACACAAAACACCTCTTGGATGCACAAGATTGGTTAAAAACCCTAATTGGACAAGATTAAGTGTCTGGGGGACGAAAAGGACCAAAATTTTCATCTTATGACACAAAAACACCTATTGGATGCACAAGATTGGTTAAAAACCTTAATTCGACAAGAATAAGCATAGGGAGGACGAAAATGACCTAATTGTTCATCCAATGACACAAAAACACCTATTGGATGCACAAGATTAGATAGAAACCCTAATTGGACCAAACAAAATTTAGGGAGGACGAAAATGACCTAAATGTTCATCCAATGACACAAAACACCTATTGGATGGACAAGATTGGTTAAAAACGCTAATTGGACAAGAATTACCCTAGGGAGGACGAAAATGACCTAATTGTTCATCGAATACTAGAAAACAACTATTGGATGCACAAGATTGGTTAGAAACCCTAATTGGACAAGATTAAGTTTAGGGAGGACGAAAATGACCTAAATGTTCATCCAATGACACAAAACACCTATTGGATGCACAAGATTGGTTAAAAACCCTAATTGGACAAGTATTAGCCTAGGGATGACGAAAATGACCTAATTGTTCATTCAATGACACAAACACACCTATTGGACGCACAAGAACGGTTAGAAACCCTAATTGGACCGGATTAAGTGTAGGGAGGACGAATAGGACCAAAATGTTCATCCAATGACAGAAAAAAACCTATTGGATGCACAAGATTGGTTAGAAACCCTAATTCGACAAGAATTAGCATAGGGAGGACGAAAATGACCTAAATGTTCATCCAATGACACAAAACACCTATTGGATGCACTAGATTGGTGAAAAACCCTAATTGGACAAGAATTACCCTAGGGAGGACGAAAATGATCTAATTGTTCATCCAATCACATAAAACAACTATTGGATGCACAAGATTGGTTAGAAACCCTAATTGGACAAGATTAAGTTTAGGGAGGACGAAAATGACCTAAATGTTCATCCAACGACATAAAACACCTATTGGATGCACAAGATTGGTTAAAAATCCTAATTGGACAAGTTTGAAGTGTCGGGAGGACGAAAAGGACCAAAATTTTCATCTTATGACACAAAAACACCTATTAGATGCAGAAGATTGGTTAAAAACCTTAATTGGACAAGAATAAGTCTAGGAAGGACGAAAATGATCTAATTTTTCATCCAATGACACAAAAACACCTATTGGATGCACAAGATTGGATAGCAACCCTAATTGGAGCAAACAAACTTTAGGGAGGACGAAAATGACCTAAATGTTCATCCAATGACACAAAACACCTATTGGATGCACAAGATCGGTTAAAAATCCTAATTGGACAAGTATTAGCCTAGGGAGGACGAAAATGACCTAATTGTTCATTCAATGACACAAACACACCTATTGGATGCACAAGATCGGTTAGAAACCCTAATTGGACAACATTAAGTGTAGGGAGGACGAATTGGACCAAAATGTTCATCCAATGACACAAAAAAACCTATTGGATGCACAAGATTGGTTAGAAACCCTAATTGGACAAGATTAAGTTTAGGGAGGACGAAAATGACCTAAATATTCATCCAATCACAAAAAAACACCTATTGGATACACAAGATTTGTTAAAAACCCTAATTGGACAAGAACTAGCCTAGGGAGGACGAAAATGACCTAAATATTCATCCAATGACACAAAACACCTATTGGATGCACAAGATTGGTGAAAAACCCTAATTGGACAAGAATTACCCTAGGGAGGACGAAAATGACCTAATTGTTCATCCAATCACATAAAACAACTATTGGAAGCACAAGATTGGTTAGAAACCCTAATTGGACAAGATTAAGTTTAGGGAGGACGAAAATGACCTAAATGTTCATCCAATGACACAAAACACCTATTGGATGCACAAGATTAGTTAAAAACCCTAATTGGACAAGAATTAGCCTATGATGGATGAAAATGACCTAAATGTTCATCCAATGAACAAAAACACCTATTTGGAAGCATAAGATTGGTTAGAAACCCTAATTGGACAAGATTAAGTTTAGGGAGGATGAAAATGACCTAAATGTTCATCTGATGACACAAAACACCTCTTGGATGCACAAGATTGGTTAAAAACCGTAACTGGACAAGAATTAGCCTAGGGAGGACGAAAATGACCTAAATGTTCATCCAATGACACAAAACACCTATTGGATGCACAAGATCGGTTAAAAATCCTAATTGGACAAGTATTAGCCTAGGGAGGACGAAAATGACCTAATTGTTCATTTAATGACACAAACACACCTATTGGATGCACAAGATCAGTTAGAAACCCTAATTGGACAAGATTAAGTGTAAGGAGGACGAATAGGACCAAAATGTTCATCCAATGACAGAAAAAAACCTATTGGATGCACAAGATTGGTTAGAAAGCCTAATTCGACAAGAATTAGCATAGGGAGGACGAAAATGACCTAAATGTTCATCCAATGACACAAAACACCTATTGGATGCACAAGATTGGTGAAAAACCCTAATTGGACAAGAATTACCCTAGGGAGGACGAAAATGACCTAATTGTTCATCCAATACCAGAAAACAACTATTGGATGCACAAGATTGGTTAGAAACCCTAATTGGACAAGATTAAGTTTAGGGAGGACGAAAATGACCTAAATGTTCATCCAATGACACAAAACACCTATTGGATGCACAAGATTGGTTAAAAACCCTAATTAGACAAGAATTAGCCTGGGGAGGACGAAAATGACCTAATTGTTCATCCAATGACACAAAAACACCTATTGGATGCACAAGATTGGTTAGAAACCCCAATTGGACAAGATTAAGATTAGGGAGGACAAAATTGACCTAAATGTTCATCCAATGACACAAAACACCTATTGGTTGAACAAGATTGGTTAGAAATCCTAATTGGACAAGATTTAGTTTCGGGAGGACAAAAATGACCTAAATCTTCATCCAATGACACAAAACACCTATTGGATACACAAGATTGGTTAAAAATCCTAATCGGACAAGATTAAGTATAGGGAGGACGAAATTTACCAAAATGTTCATCCAATGACACAATACACCTATTGGATGCACAAGATTGGATAAAAACCGTAATTGGACAAGAATTAGCCTAGGGAGGACGAAAATGACCTAAATATTCATCTAATGACACAAAACACCTCTTGGATGCACAAGATTGGTTAAAAACCCTAATTGGACAAGATTAAGTGTCTGGGGGACGAAAAGGACCAAAATTTTCATCTTATGACACAAAAACACCTATTGGATGCACAAGATTGGTTAAAAACCCTAATTCGACAAGAATAAGCATAGGGAGGACGAAAATGACCTAATTGTTCATCCAATGACACAAAAACACCTATTGGATGCACAAGATTAGATAGAAACCCTAATTGGACCAAACAAAATTTAGGGAGGATGAAAATGACCTAAATGTTCATCCAATGACACAAAACACCTATTGGATGGACAAGATTGGTTAAAAACGCTAATTGGACAAGAATTACCCTAGGGAGGACGAAAATGACCTAATTGTTCATCCAATACCAGAAAACAACTATTGGATGCACAAGATCAGTTAGAAACCCTAATTGGACAAGATTAAGTGTAGGGAGGACGAATAGGACCAAAATGTTCATCCAATGACAGAAAAAAACCTATTGGATGCACAAGATTGGTTAGAAAGCTTTATTCGACAAGAATTAGCATAGGGAGGACGAAAATGACCTAAATGTTCATCCAATGACACAAAACACCTATTGAATGCACAAGATTGGTTAAAAACCCTAATTGGACAAGAATTACCCTAGGGAGGACGAAAATGACCTAATTGTTCATCCAATACCAGAAAACAACTATTGGATGCACAAGATTGGTTAGAAACCCTAATTGGACAAGATTGAGTTTAGGGAGGACGAAAATGACCTAAATGTTCATCCAATGACACAAAACACCTATTGGATGCACAAGATTGGTTAAAAACCCTAATTGGACAAGAATTAGCCTAGGGAGGACGAAAATGACCTAATTGTTCATCCAATGACACAAAAACAACTATTGGATGCACAAGATTGGTTAGAAACCCCAATTGGACAAGATTAAGATTAGGGAGGACAAAATTGACCTAAATGTTCGACCAATGATACAAAACACCTATTGGTTGAACAAGATTGGTTAGAAATCCTAATTGGACAAGATTTTGTTTCGGGAGGACGAAAATGACCTAAATCTTCATCCAATGACACAAAACACCTATTGGATACACAAGATTGGTTAAAAATCCTAATCGGACAAGATTAAGTATAGGGAGGACGAAATTGACCAAAATGTTCATCCAATGACACAAAACACCTATTGGATGCACAAGATTGGATAAAAACCGTAATTGGACAAGAATTAGCCTAGGGAGGACGAAAATGACCTAAATATTCATCTAATGACACAAACCACCTCTTGGATGCACAAGATTGGTTAAAAACCCTAATTGGACAAGATTATGTGTCGGGAGGACGAAAAGGACCAAAATTTTCATCTTATGACACAAAAACACCTATTGGATGCACAAGATTGGTTAAAAACCCTAATTCGACAAGAATAAGCATAGGGAGGACGAAAATGACCTAATTGTTCATCCAATGACACAAAAACACCTATTGGATGCACAAGATTAGATAGAAACCCTAATTGGACCAAACAAAATTTAGGGAGGACGAAAATGACCTAAATGTTCATCCAATGACACAAAACACCTATTGGATGCACAAGATTGGTTAAAAACCCTAATTGGACAAGAATTACCCTAGGGAGGACGAAAATGACCTAATTGTTCATCCAATACCAGAAAACAACTATTGGATGCACAAGATTGGTTAGAAACCCTAATTGGACAAGATTAAGTGTCGGGAGGACGAAAAGGACCAAAATTTTCATCTTATGACACAAAAACACCTATTGGATGCACAAGATTGGTTAAAAACCCTAATTGGACAAGAATAAGCCTAGGGAGGACGAAAATGACCTAAATGTTCATCCAATGACACAAAACACCTATTGGATGCACAAGATTGGTTAAAAACCCTAATTGGACAAGATTAAGTGTAAGGAGGACGAAAATGACATAAATATTCATCCAATCACACAAAAACACCTATTGAATGCACAAGATTGGTTAGAAACCCTAATTGGACAAGATTAAGTTTAGGGAGGACGAAAATGACCTAAATGTTCATCCAATGACACAAAACACCTATTGGATGCACAAGATTGGTTAAAAACCCTAATTGGACAAGATTAAGTGTACGGAGGACGAAAATGACCTAAATGTTTATCCAATGACACAAAAACACCTATGGGATGCACAAGATTGGTTAGAAACCCTAATTGGACAAGATTAAGTTTAGGGAGGACGAAAATGACCTAAATGTTCATCCAATGACACAAAACACCTATTGGATGCACAAGATTGGTTAAAAACCCTAATTGGACAAGAATTAACCTAGGTAGGACGAAAATGACCTAATTGTTCATCCAATGACACAAAAACACCTATTGGATGCACAAGATGGGTTAGAAACCCCAATTGGACAAGATTAAGATTAGGGAGGACAAAATTGACCTAATTGTTCATCCAATGACACAAAAACACCTATTGGATGCACAAGATTGGTTAGAAACCCCAATTGGAAAAGATTAATATTAGGGAGGACGAAATTGACCTAAATGTTCATCCAATGACACAAAACACCTATTGGATGCACAAGATTGGTTAGAAACCCGAATTGGACAAGATTAAGTTTAGGGAGGACAAAAATGACCTAAATGTTCATCCAATGACACAAAACACCTATTGGATGCACAAGATTAGTTAAAAACCCTAATTGGACAAGAATTAGCCTATGATGGATGAAAATGACCTAAATGTTCATCCAATGAACAAAAAGACCTATTTGGAAGCATAAGATTGGTTAGAAACCCTAATTGGACAAGATTAAGTTTAGGGAGGACGAAAATGACCTAAATGTTCATCTGATGACACAAAACACCTCTTGGATGCACAAGATTGGTTAAAAACCCTAATTGGACAAGATTAAGTGTCGGGAGGACGAAAAGGACCAAAATTTTCATCTTATGACACAAACATCTATTGGATGCACAAGATTGGTTAAAAACCCTAATTGGACAAGAATAAGCCTAGGGAGGACGAAAATGGCCTAATTGTTCATCCAATGACACAAAAACACCTATTGGATGCACAAGATTAGATAGAAACCCTAATTGGACCAAACAAAATTTAGGGAGGACGAAAATGACCTAAATGTTCATCCAATGACAGAAAACACCTATTGGATGCACAAGATCGGTTAAAAATCCTAATTGGACAAGTATTAGCCTAGGGAGGACGAAAATGACCTAATTGTTCATTCAATGACACAAACACACCTATTGGATGCACAAGATCAGTTAGAAACCCTAATTGGACAAGATTAAGTGTAGGGAGGACGAATAGGACCAAAATGTTCATCCAATGACAGAAAAAAACCTATTGGATGCACAAGATTGGTTAGAAAGCCTAATTCGACAAGAATTAGCATAGGGAGGACGAAAATGACCTAAATGTTCATCCAATGACACAAAACACCTATTGAATGCACAAGATTGGTGAAAAACCCTAATTGGACAAGAATTAGCCTAGGGAGGACGAAAATGACCTAATTGTTCATCCAATACCAGAAAACAACTATTGGATGCACAAGATTGGTTAGAAACCCTAATTGGACAAGATTAAGTTTAGGGAGGACGAAAATGACCTAAATGTTCATCCAATGACACAAAACACCTATTGGATGCACAAGATTGGTTAAAAACCATAATTGGACAAGAATTAACCTAGGTAGGACGAAAATGACCTAATTGTTCATCCAATGACACAAAAACACCTATTGGATGCACAAGATTGGTTAGAAACCCCAATTGGACAAGATTAAGATTAGGGAGGACAAAATTGACCTAATTGTTCATCCAATGACACAAAAACACCTATTGGATGCACAAGATTGGTTAGAAACCCCAATTGGAAAAGATTAATATTAGGGAGGACGAAATTGACCTAAATGTTCATCCAATGACACAAAACACCTATTGGATGCACAAGATTGGTTAGAAACCCGAATTGGACAAGATTAAGTTTAGGGAGGACAAAAATGACCTAAATGTTCATCCAATGACACAAAACACCTATTGGATGCACAAGATTAGTTAAAAACCCTAATTGGACAAGAATTAGCCTATGATGGATGAAAATGACCTAAATGTTCATCCAATGAACAAAAACACCTATTTGGAAGCATAAGATTGGTTAGAAACCCTAATTGGACAAGATTAAGTTTAGGGAGGACGAAAATAACCTAAATGTTCATCTGATGACACAAAACACCTCTTGGATTCACAAGATTGGTTAAAAACCCTAATTGGACAAGATTAAGTGTCGGGAGGACGAAAAGGACCAAAATTTTCATCTTATGACACAAAAACATCTATTGGATGCACAAGATTGGTTAAAAACCCTAATTGGACAAGAATAAGCCTAGGGAGGACGAAAATGACCTAATTGTTCATCCAATGACACAAAAACACCTATTGGATGCACAAGATTAGATAGAAACCCTAATTGGACCAAACAAAATTTAGGGAGGACGAAAATGACCTAGATGTTCATCCAATGACACAAAACACCTATTGGATGCACAAGATTGGTTAAAAATCCTAATTGGACAAGTATTAGCCTAGGGAGGACGAAAATGACCTAATTGTTCATTCAATGACACAAACACACCTATTGAATGCAGAAGATCGGTTAGAAACCCTAATTGGACAAGATTAAGTGTAGGGAGGACGAATAGGACCAAAATGTTCATCCAATGACACAAAAAAACTATTGGATGCACAAGATTGGTTAGAAACTCTAATTCGACAAGAATTAGCATAGCGAGGACGAAAATGACCTAAATGTTCATCCAATGACACAAAACACCTATTGGATGCACAAGATTGGTGAAAAACCCTAATTGGACAAGAATTACCCTAGGGAGGACGAAAATGACCTAATTGTTCATCCAATACCAGAAAACAACTATTGGATGCACAAGATTGGTTAGAAACCCTAATTGGACAAGATTAAGTTTAGGGAGGACGAAAATGACCTAAATGTTCATCCAATGACACAAAACACCTATTGGATGCACAAGATTGGTTAAAAACCCTAATTGGACAAGAATTAGCCTGGGGAGGACGAAAATGACCTAATTGTTCATCCAATGACACAAAAACACCTATTGGATGCACAAGATTGGTTAGAAACCCCAATTGGACAAGATTAAGATTAGGGAGGACAAAATTGACCTAAATGTTCATCCAATGACACAAAACACCTATTGGTTGAACAAGATTGGTTAGAAATCCTAATTGGACAAGATTTAGTTTCGGGAGGACAAAAATGACCTAAATCATCATCCAATGACACAAAACACCTATTGGATACACTAGATTGGTTAAAAATCCTAATCGGACAAGATTAAGTATAGGGAGGACGAAATTGACCAAAATGTTCATCCAATGACACAATACACCTATTGGATGCACAAGATTGGATAAAAACCGTAATTGGACAAGAATTAGCCTAGGGAGGACGAAAATGACCTAAATATTCATCTAATGACACAAAACACCTCTTGGATGCACAAGATTGGTTAAAAACCCTAATTGGACAAGATTAAGTGTCTGGGGGACGAAAAGGACCAAAATTTTCATCTTATGACACAAAAACACCTATTGGATGCACAAGATTGGTTAAAAACCCTAATTCGACAAGAATAAGCATAGGGAGGACGAAAATGACCTAATTGTTCATCCAATGACACAAAAACACCTATTGGATGCACAAGATTAGATAGAAACCCTAATTGGACCAAACAAAATTTAGGGAGGACGAAAATGACCTAAATGTTCATCCAATGACACAAAACACCTATTGGATGGACAAGATTGGTTAAAAATGCTAATTGGACAAGAATTACCCTAGGGAGGACGAAAATGACCTAATTGTTCATCGAATACCAGAAAACAACTATTGGATGCACAAGATTGGTTAGAAACCCTAATTGGACAAGATTAAGTTTAGGGAGGACGAAAATGACCTAAATGTTCATCCAATGACACAAAACACCTATTGGATGCACAAGATTGGTTAAAAACCCTAATTGGACAAGTATTAGCCTAGGGATGACGAAAATGACCTAATTGTTCATTCAATGACACAAACACACCTATTGGACGCACAAGAACGGTTAGAAACCCTAATTGGACCGGATTAAGTGTAGGGAGGACGAATAGGACCAAAATGTTCATCCAATGACAGAAAAAAACCTATTGGATGCACAAGATTGGTTAGAAACCCTAATTCGACAAGAATTAGCATAGGGAGGACGAAAATGACCTAAATGTTCATCCAATGACACAAAACACCTATTGGATGCACTAGATTGGTGAAAAACTCTAATTGGACAAGAATTACCCTAGGGAGGACGAAAATGATCTAATTGTTCATCCAATCACATAAAACAACTATTGGATGCACAAGATTGGTTAGAAACCCTAATTGGATAAGATTAAGTTTAGGGAGGACGAAAATGACCTAAATGTTCATCCAACAACATAAAACACCTATTGGATGCACAAGTATTAAGTGTCGGGAGGACGAAAAGGACCAAAATTTTCATCTTATGACACAAAAACACCTATTGGATGCAGAAGATTGGTTAAAAACCTTAATTGGACAAGAATAAGTCTAGGAAGGACGAAAATGATCTAATTTTTCATCCAATGACACAAAAACACCTATTGGATGCACAAGATTGGATAGCAACCCTAATTGGAGCAAACAAACTTTAGGGAGGACGAAAATGACCTAAATGTTCATCCAATGACACAAAACACCTATTGGATGCACAAGATCGGTTAAAAATCCTAATTGGACAAGTATTAGCCTAGGGAGGACGAAAATGACCTAATTGTTCATTCAATGACACAAACACACCTATTGGATGCACAAGATCGGTTAGAAACCCTAATTGGACAACATTAAGTGTAGGGAGGACGAATTGGACCAAAATGTTCATCCAATGACACAAAAAAACCTATTGGATGCACAAGATTGGTTAGAAACCCTAATTGGACAAGATTAAGTTTAGGGAGGACGAAAATGACCTAAATATTCATCCAATCACAAAAAAACACCTATTGGATACACAAGATTTGTTAAAAACCCTAATTGGACAAGAACTAGCCTAGGGAGGACGAAAATGACCTAAATATTCATCCAATGACACAAAACACCTATTGGATGCACAAGATTGGTGAAAAACCCTAATTGGACAAGAATTACCCTAGGGAGGACGAAAATGACCTAATTGTTCATCCAATCACATAAAACAACTATTGGAAGCACAAGATTGGTTAGAAACCCTAATTGGACAAGATTAAGTTTAGGGAGGACGAAAATGACCTAAATGTTCATCCAATGACACAAAACACCTATTGGATGCACAAGATTAGTTAAAAACCCTAATTGGACAAGAATTAGCCTATGATGGATGAAAATGACCTAAATGTTCATCCAATGAACAAAAACACCTATTTGGAAGCATAAGATTGGTTAGAAACCCTAATTGGACAAGATTAAGTTTAGGGAGGATGAAAATGACCTAAATGTTCATCTGATGACACAAAACACCTCTTGGATGCACAAGATTGGTTAAAAACCGTAACTGGACAAGAATTAGCCTAGGGAGGACGAAAATGACCTAAATGTTCATCCAATGACACAAAACACCTATTGGATGCACAAGATCGGTTAAAAATCCTAATTGGACAAGTATTAGCCTAGGGAGGACGAAAATGACCTAATTGTTCATTTAATGACACAAACACACCTATTGGATGCACAAGATCAGTTAGAAACCCTAATTGGACAAGATTAAGTGTAAGGAGGACGAATAGGACCAAAATGTTCATCCAATGACAGAAAAAAACCTATTGGATGCACAAGATTGGTTAGAAAGCCTAATTCGACAAGAATTAGCATAGGGAGGACGAAAATGACCTAAATGTTCATCCAATGACACAAAACACCTATTGGATGCACAAGATTGGTGAAAAACCCTAATTGGACAAGAATTACCCTAGGGAGGACGAAAATGACCTAATTGTTCATCCAATACCAGAAAACAACTATTGGATGCACAAGATTGGTTAGAAACCCTAATTGGACAAGATTAAGTTTAGGGAGGACGAAAATGACCTAAATGTTCATCCAATGACACAAAACACCTATTGGATGCACAAGATTGGTTAAAAACCCTAATTAGACAAGAATTAGCCTGGGGAGGACGAAAATGACCTAATTGTTCATCCAATGACACAAAAACACCTATTGGATGCACAAGATTGGTTAGAAACCCCAATTGGACAAGATTAAGATTAGGGAGGACAAAATTGACCTAAATGTTCATCCAATGACACAAAACACCTATTGGATGCACAAGATTGGTGAAAAACCCTAATTGGACAAGAATTACCCTAGGGAGGACGAAAATGACCTAATTGTTCATCCAATACCAGAAAACAACTATTGGATGCACAAGATTGGTTAGAAACCCTAATTGGACAAGATTAAGTTTAGGGAGGACAAAAATGACCTAAATATTTATCCAACGACACAAAACACCTATTGGATGCACAAGATTGGTTAAAAACCCTAATTTGACAAGTATTAGCCTAGGGATGACGAAAATGACCTAATTGTTCATTCAATGACACAAACACACCTATTGGACGCACAAGAACGGTTAGAAACCCTAATTGGACAGGATTAAGTGTAGGGAGGACGAATAGGACCAAAATGTTCATCCAATGACAGAAAAAAACCTATTGGATGCACAAGATTGGTTAGAAACCCTAATTCGACAAGAATTAGCATAGGGAGGACGAAAATGACCTAAATGTTCATCCAATGACACAAAACACCTATTGGATGCACTAGATTGGTGAAAAACCCTAATTGGACAAGAATTACCCTAGGGAGGACGAAAATGATCTAATTGTTCATCCAATCACACAAAACACCTATTGGATGCACAAGATTGGTGAAAAACCCTAATTGGACAAGAATTACCCTAGCGAGGACGAAAATGACCTAATTGTTCATCCAATCACATAAAACAACTATTGGAAGCACAAGATTGGTTAGAAACCCTAATTGGACAAGATTAAGTTTAGGGAGGACGAAAATGACCTAAATGTTCATCCAATGACACAAAACACCTATTGGATGCACAAGATTGGTTAAAAACCGTAACTGGACAAGAATTAGCCTAGGGAGGACGAAAATGACCTAAATGTTCATCCAATGACACAAAACACCTATTGGATGCACAAGATCGGTTAAAAATCCTAATTGGACAAGTATTAGCCTAGGGAGGACGAAAATGACCTAATTGTTCATTCAATGACACAAACACACCTATTGGATGCACAAGATCAGTTAGAAACCCTAATTGGACAAGATTAAGTGTAGGGAGGACGAATAGGACCAAAATGTTCATCCAATGACAGAAAAAAACCTATTGGATGCACAAGATTGGTTAGAAAGCTTTATTCGACAAGAATTAGCATAGGGAGGACGAAAATGACCTAAATGTTCATCCAATGACACAAAACACCTATTGAATGCACAAGATTGGTGAAAAACCCTAATTGGACAAGAATTACCCTAGGGAGGACGAAAATGACCTAATTGTTCATCCAATACCAGAAAACAACTATTGGATGCACAAGATAAGTTAGAAACCCTAATTGGACAAGATTGAGTTTAGGGAGGACGAAAATGACCTAAATGTTCATCCAATGACACAAAACACCTATTGGATGCACAAGATTGGTTAAAAACCCTAATTGGACAAGAATTAGCCTAGGGAGGACGAAAATGACCTAATTGTTCATCCAATGACACAAAAACAACTATTGGATGCACAAGATTGGTTAGAAACCCCAATTGGACAAGATTAAGATTAGGGAGGACAAAATTGACCTAAATGTTCGACCAATGATACAAAACACCTATTGGTTGAACAAGATTGGTTAGAAATCCTAATTGGACAAGATTTTGTTTCGGGAGGACGAAAATGACCTAAATCTTCATCCAATGACACAAAACACCTATTGGATACACAAGATTGGTTAAAAATCCTAATCGGACAAGATTAAGTATAGGGAGGACGAAATTGACCAAAATGTTCATCCAATGACACAAAACACCTATTGGATGCACAAGATTGGATAAAAACCGTAATTGGACAAGAATTAGCCTAGGGAGGACGAAAATGACCTAAATATTCATCTAATGACACAAACCACCTCTTGGATGCACAAGATTGGTTAAAAACCCTAATTGGACAAGATTAAGTGTCGGGAGGACGAAAAGGACCAAAATTTTCATCTTATGACACAAAAACACCTATTGGATGCACAAGATTGGTTAAAAACCCTAATTCGACAAGAATAAGCATAGGGAGGACGAAAATGACCTAATTGTTCATCCAATGACACAAAAACACCTATTGGATGCACAAGATTAGATAGAAACCTTAATTGGACCAAACAAAATTTAGGGAGGACGAAAATGACCTAAATGTTCATCCAATGACACAAAACACCTATTGGATGCACAAGATTGGTTAAAAACCCTAATTGGACAAGAATTACCCTAGGGAGGACGAAAATGACCTAATTGTTCATCCAATACCAGAAAACAACTATTGGATGCACAAGATTGGTTAGAAACCCTAATTGGACAAGATTAAGTTTAGGGAGGACAAAAATGACCTAAATATTTATCCAACGACACAAAACACCTATTGGATGCACAAGATTGGTTAAAAACCCTAATTGGACAAGTATTAGCCTAGGGAGGACGAAAATGACCTAATTGTTCATTCAATGACACAAACACACCTATTGGATGCACAAGATCGGTTAGAAACCCTAATTGGACAACATTAAGTGTAGGGAGGACGAATTGGACCAAAATGTTCATCCAATGACACAAAAAAACCTATTGGATGCACAAGATTGGTTAGAAACCCTAATTGGACAAGATTAAGTTTAGGGAGGACGAAAATGACCTAAATATTCATCCAATGACAAAAAAACACCTATTGGATACACAAGATTTGTTAAAAATCCTAATTGGACATGAACTAGCCTAGGGAGGACGAAAATGACCTAAATATTCATCCAATGACACAAGATTGGTGAAAAACCCTAATTGGACAAGAATTACCCTAGGGAGGACGAAAATGACCTAATTGTTCATCCAATCACATAAAACAACTATTGGAAGCACAAGATTGGTTAGAAACCCTAATTGGACAAGATTAAGTTTAGGGAGGACGAAAATGACCTAAATGTTCATCCAATGACACAAAACACCTATTGGATGCACAAGATTAGTTAAACACCCTAATTGGACAAGAATTAGCCTATGATGGATGAAAATGACCTAAATGTTTATCCAATGAACAAAAACACCTATTTGGAAGCATAAGATTGGTTAGAAACCGTAATTGGACAAGATTAAAATTAGGGATGACGAAAATGACCTAAATGTTCATCTGATGACACAAAACACCTCTTGGATGCACAAGATTGGTTAAAAACCGTAACTCGACAAGAATTAGCCTAGGGAGGACGAAAATGACCTAAATGTTCATCCAATGACACAAAACACCTATTGGATGCACAAGATCGGTTAAAAATCCTAATTGGACAAGTATTAGCCTAGGGAGGACGAAAATGACCTAATTGTTCATTTAATGACACAAACACTCCTATTGGATGCACAAGATCAGTTAGAAACCCTAATTGGACAAGATTAAGTGTAGGGAGGACGAATAGGACCAAAATGTTCATCCAATGACAGAAAAAAACCTATTGGATGCACAAGATTGGTGAAAAACCCTAATTGGACAAGAATTACCCTAGGGAGGACGAAAATGACCTAATTGTTCATCCAATACCAGAAAACAACTATTGGATGCACAAGATTGGTTAGAAACCCTAATTGGACAAGATTAAGTTTAGGGAGGACGAAAATGACCTAAATGTTCATCCAATGACACAAAACACCTATTGGATGCACAAGATTGGTTAAAAACCCTATTTGGACAAGAATTAGCCTAGGGAGGACGAAAATGACCTAATTGTTCATCCAATGACACAAAAACACCTATTGGATGCACAAGATTGGTTAGAAACCCCAATTCGACAAGATTAAGATTAAGGAGGACAAAATTGACCTAATTGTTCATCCAATGACACAAAAACACCTATTGGATGCACAAGATTGGTTAGAAACCCCAATTGGACAAGATTAATATTAGGGAGGACGAAATTGACCTAATTGTTCATCCAATGACAGAAAAACACCTATTGGATGCACAAGATTAGTTAAAAACCCTAATTGGACAAGAATTAGCCTATGATGGATGAAAATGACCTAAATGTTCATCCAATGAACAAAAACACCTATTTCGAAGCATAAGATTGGTTAGAAACCCTAATTGGACAAGATTAAGTTTAGGGAGGACGAAAATGACCTAAATGTTCATCTGATGACACAAAACACCTCTTGGATGCACAAGATTGGTTAGAAACCCTAATTGGACAAGATTAAGTGTAGGGAGGACGAAAATGACCTAAATGTTCATCCAATGACACAAAACACCTATTGGATGCACAAGATTGGTTAAAAACCCTAATTGGACCAGAATTAGCCTAGGGAGGACGAAAATGACCTAAATGTTCATCCAATGATACAAAACACCTATTGGATGCACAAGATTGGTTAGAAACCCTAATTGGACAAGATTAAGTTTAGGGAGGACGAAAATGACCTAAATGTTCATCCAATGACACAAAACACCTATTGGATGCACAAGATTGGTTAAAAACCATAATTGGACAAGAATTAACCTAGGTAGGACGAAAATGACCTAATTGTTCATCCAATGACACAAAAACACCTATTGGATGCACAAGATTGGTTAGAAACCCCAATTGGACAAGATTAAGATTAGGGAGGACAAAATTGACCTAATTGTTCATCCAATGACACAAAAACACCTATTGGATGCACAAGATTGGTTAGAAACCCCAATTGGAAAAGATTAATATTAGGGAGGACGAAATTGACCTAATTGTTCATCCAATGACAGAAAAACACCTATTGGATGCACAAGATTAGTTAAAAACCCTAATTGGACAAGAATTAGCCTATGATGGATGAAAATGACCTAAATGTTCATCCAATGAACAAAAACACCTATTTCGAAGCATAAGATTGGTTAGAAACCCTAATTGGACAAGATTAAGTTTAGGGAGGACGAAAATGACCTAAATGTTCATCTGATGACACAAAACACCTCTTGGATTCACAAGATTGGTTAAAAACCCTAATTGGACAAGATTAAGTGTCGCGAGGACGAAAAGGACCAAAATTTTCATCTTATGACACAAAAACATCTATTGGATGCACAAGATTGGTTAAAAACCCTAATTGGACAAGAATAAGCCTAGGGTGGACGAAAATGACCTAATTGTTCATCCAATGACACAAAAACACCTATTGGATGCACAAGATTAGATAGAAACCCTAATTGGACCAAACAAAATTTAGGGAGGACGAAAATGACCTAAATGTTCATCCAATGACACAAAACACCTATTGGATGCACAAGATTGGTTAAAAATCCTAATTGGACAAGTATTAGCCTAGGGAGGACGAAAATGACCTAATTGTTCATTCAATGACACAAACACACCTATTGAATGCAAAAGATCGGTTAGAAACCCTAATTGGACAAGATTAAGTGTAGGGAGGACGAATAGGACCAAAATGTTCATCCAATGACACAAAAAAACTATTGGATGCACAAGATTGGTTAGAAACTCTAATTCGACAAGAATTAGCATAGCGAGGACGAAAATGACCTAAATGTTCATCCAATGACACAAAACACCTATTGGATGCACAAGATTGGTGAAAAACCCTAATTGGACAAGAATTACCCTAGGGAGGACGAAAATGACCTAATTGTTCATCCAATACCAGAAAACAACTATTGGATGCACAAGATTGGTTAGAAACCCTAATTGGACAAGATTAAGTTTAGGGAGGACGAAAATGACCTAAATGTTCATCCAATGACACAAAACACCTATTGGATGCACAAGATTGGTTAAAAACCCTAATTGGACAAGAATTAGCCTAGGGAGGACGAAAATGACCTAATTGTTCATCCAATGACACAAAAACACCTATTGGATGCACAAGATTTGTTAGAAACCCCAATTGGACAAGATTAAGATTAGGGAGGATAAAATTGACCTAAATGTTCAACCAATGACACAAAACACCTATTGGATGAACAAGATTGGTTAGAAATCCTAATTGGACAAGATTTAGTTTAGGGAGGACGAAAATGACCTAAATCTTCATCCAATGACACAAAACACCTATTGGATACACAAGATTGGTTAAAAACCCTAATTGGACAAGATTAAGTATAAGGAGGACGAAATTGATCAAAATGTTCATCCAATGACACAAAACACCTATTGGATGCACAAGATTGGATAAAAACCGTAATTGGACAAGAATTAGCCTAGGGAAGACGAAAATGACCTAATTTCATCCAATGAGACAAGACACGTATTGGATGCACAAGATCGGTTAGAAACCCTAATTGGACAAGAATTAGCCTAGGAAGGACGAAAATGACCTAAATATTCATCCAATGACACAAAACACCTCTTGGATGCACAAGATTGGTTAAAAACCCTAATAGGACAAGTATTAGCCTAGGGAGGACGAAAATGACCTAATTGTTCATTCAATGACACAAACACACCTATTGGATGCACAAGATTGGTTAAAAACCCTAAATGGACAAGAATAAGCCTAGGGAGGACGAAAATGACCTAATTGTTCATCCAATGACACAAAAACACCTATTGGATGCACAAGATTGGTTAAAACCCCTAATTGGACAAGAATTAGCCTATGGAGGACGAAAATGACCTAATTGTTCATCCAATGAGACAAAACACCTATTGGATGCACAAGATCGATTAAAAATCCTAATTGGACAAGTATTAGCCTAGGGAGGACGAAAATGACCTAATTGTTCATTCAATGACACAAACACACCTATTGGATGCACAAGACCGGTTAGAAACCCTAATTGGACAAGATTAAGTGTAGGGAGGACGAATAGGACGAAAATGTTCATCCAATGACACAAAAACACCTATTGGACGCACAAGATTGGTTAGAAACTCTAATTGGACAAGATTAACTGTAGGGAGGACGAGAAGGACCTAAATGTTCATCCAATGACACAAAAACACCTATTGGATGCACAAGATTGGTTAAAACCCCTAATTGGACAAGAATTAGCCTAGGGAGGACGAAAATGACCTAATTGTTCATCCAATGACACAAAAACACCTATTGGATGCACAAGATTGGTTAAAAACCCTAATTGGACAAGAATTAGCCTAGGAAGGATGAAAATGACCTAATTGTTCATCCAATGACACAAAAACACCTATTGGATGCACAAGATTGGTTAGAAACCCTAATTGGACAAGATTAAGTGTAGGAAGGAAGAAAAGGACCAAAATTTTCATCAATGACACAAAAACACCTATTGGATGCACAAGATTGGTTAAAAACCCTAATTGGACAAGAATTAGCCTAGGAAGGATGAAAATGACCTAATTGTTCATCCAATGACACAAAAACACCTATTGGATGCACATGATTGGTTAGAAACCCGAATTGGACAAGATTAAGTTTAGGGCGGACGAAAACGACCTAAATGTTCATCCAATGAAACAAAACACCTATTTGATGCACAAGATTGGTTAGAAACCCTAATTGGACAAGATTAAGTTTAGGGAGGACGAAAATGACCAAATTGTTCATCCAATGACACAAAACACCTATTGGATGCACAAGATTGGTTAAAAACCCTAATTGGACAAGATTATGTGTAGGGAGTACGAAAATGACCTAAATGTTCATCCAATGACACAAAACACCTATTGGATGCACAAGATTAGTTAACAACCCTAATTGGACAAGAATTAGCCTAGGATGGATGAAAATGACCTAATTGTTCATCCAATGACACAAAAACACCTATTGGATGCACAAGATTGGTTAGAAACCCTAATTGGACAAGATTAAGTGTAGGGAGGAAGAAAAGGACCAAAATTTTCATCAATGACACAAAAACACCTATTGGATGCACAAGATTGGTTAAAAACCCTAATTGGACAAGAATTAGCCTAGGAAGGATGAATATGACCTAATTGTTCATCCAATGACACAAAAACACCTATTGGATGCATAAGATTGGTTAGAAACCCTAATTGGACAACATTAAGTGTAGGGAGGATGAAAATGACCTAAATTTTCATCCAATGACACAAAACACCTATTGGATGCACAAGATTAGTTAAAAACCCTAAATTGACAAGAATTAGCCTAGGATGGACGAAAATGACCTAATTGTTCATCCAATGACACAAAAACATCTATTTGGATGCATAAGATTGGTTAGAAACCCTAATTGGACAAGATTAAGTTTAGGGAGAACGAAAATGACCTAAATGTTCATCCAATGACAGAAAACCCCTATTGGATGCACAAGATTGGTTAAAAACCCTAATTGGACAAGATTAAGTGTCGGGAGGACGAAAAGGACCAAAATTTTCAGCTTATGACACAAAAACACCTATTGGATGCACAAGATTGGTTAAAAACCCTAATTGGACAAGAATAAGCCTAGGGAGGACAAAAATGACCTAATTGTTCATCCAATGACACAAAAACACCTATCGGATGCACAAGATTGGATAGAAACCCTAATTGGACCAAACAAACTTTAGGGAGGACGAAAATGACCTAAATGTTCATCCAATGACACAAAACACCTATTGGATGCACAAGATTGGTTAAAAATCCTTATTGGACAAGTATTAAGTGTCGGGAGGACGAAAAGGACCAAAATTTTCAGCTTATGACACAAAAACACCTATTGGATGCACAAGATTGGTTAAAAACCCTAATTGGACAAGAATTAGCCTAGGGAGGACGAAAATGACCTAATTGTTCATCCAATGACACAAAAACACCTATTGGATGCACAAGATTGGATAGAAACCCTAATTGGACCAAACAAACTTTAGGGAGGACGAAAATGACCTAAATGTTCATCCAATGACACAAAACACCTATTGGATGCACAAGATTGGTTAAAAACCCTAATTGGACAAGATTAAGTGTAGGGTGGACGAAAAGGACCAAAATTTTCATCCAATGACACAAAAACACCTATTGGATGCACAAGATTGGTTAAAAATTCTTATTGGACAAGTATTAAGTGTCGGGAGGACGAAAAGGGCCAAAATTTTCATCTTATTACACAAAAACACCTATTGGATGCAGAAGATTGGTTAAAAACCTTAATTGGACAAGAATAAGTCTAGGGAGGACGAAAATGATCTAATTTTTCATCCAATGACACAAAAACACCTATTGGATGCACAAGATTGGATAGAAACACTAATTGGAGCAAAAAAACTTTAGGAAGGACGAAAATGACCTAAATGTTCATCCAATGACACAAAACTCCTATTGGATGCACAAGATCGGTTAAAAATCCTAATTGGACAAGTATTAGCCTAGGGAGGACGAAAATGACCTAATTGTTCATTCAATGACACAAACACACCTATTGGATGCACAAGACCGGTTAGAAACCCTAATTGGACAAGATTAAGTGTAGGGAGGACGAGAAGGACCTAAATGTTCATCCAATGACACAAAAAAAACTATTGGATGCACAAGATTGGTTAAAACCCCTAATTGGACAAGAATTAGCCTAGGGAGGACGAAAATGACCTAATTGTTCATCCAATGACACAAAAACACCTATTGGATGCACAAGATTGGTTAGAAACCCTAATTGGACAAGATTAAGTGTAGGGAGGAAGAAAAGGACCAAAATTTTCATCAATGACACAAAAACACCTATTGGATGCACAAGATTGGATAGAAACCCTAATGGGAGCAAACAAAAACACCTATTTGGAAGCATAAGATTGGTTAGAAACCCTAATTAGACAAGATTAAGTTTAGGGAGGACGAAAATGACCTAAATGTTCATCCGATGACACAAAACACCTCTTGGATGCACAAGATTGGTTAAAAACCCTAATTGGACAAGATTAAGTGTCGGGAGGACGAAAAGGACCAAAATTTTCATCTTATGACACAAAAACATCTATTGGATGCACAAGATTGGTTAAAAACCATAATGGGACAAGAATAAGCCTAGGGAGGACGAAAATGACCTAATTGTTCATTCAATGACACAAACACACCTATTGAATGCACAAGATCGGTTAGAAACCCTAATTGGACAAGATTAGGTGTAGGGAGGACGAATAGGACCAAAATGTTCATCCAATGAAACAAAAAAACTATTGGATGCACAAGATTGGTTAGAAACCCTAATTCGACAAGAATTAGCATAGCGAGGACGAAAATGACCTAAATGTTTATCCAATGACACAAAACACCTATTGGATTCACAACATTGGTAAAAAACCCTAATTGGACAAGAATTACCCTAGGGAGGACGAAAATGACCTAATTGTTCATCCAATACCAGAAAACAACTATTGGATGCACAAGATTGGTTAGAAACGCTAATTGGACAAGATTAAGTTTAGGGAGGACGAAAATGACCTAAATGTTCAACCAATGACAGAAAACACCTATTGGATGCACAAGATTGGTTAGAAACCCTAATTGGACAAGAATTAGCCTAGGGAGGACGAAAATGACCTAATTGTTCATCCAATGACACAAAAACACCTATTGGATGCACAAGATTGGTTAGAAACCCCAATTGGACAAGATTAAGATTAGGGAGGACAAAATTGACCTAAATGTTCATCCAATGACACAAAAACCCCTATTGGATGCACAAGATTGGTTAAAAACGCTAATTGGACAAGAATAACACTAGGGAGGACGAAAATGACCTAATTGTTCATCCAATGACACAAACACACCTATTGGATGCACAAGATTGGTTAGGAACCCTAATTGGACAAGATTAAGTGTAGGGAGGACGAATAGGACCAAAATGTTCATCCAATGACACAAAAAAAACCTATTGGATGCACAAGATTGGTTAGAAACCTTAATTGGACAAGAATTAGCCTAGGGAGGACGAACATGACCTAAATGTTCATCCAATGACACAAAAACACATATTGGATGCACAAGATTGGTTAGAAATCCTGATTGGACAAGATTTAGTTTAGGGAGGACGAAAATGACCTAAATGTTCATCCAATGACACAAAACACCTATTGGATGCACAAGATTGGTTAAAAACCCTAATTGGACAAGATTAAGTGTAGGGAGGACGAAATTGACCAAAATGTTCATCCAATGACACAAAACACCAATTGAATGCAGATGATTGGTTAAAAACCGTAATTGGACAAGAATTAGCCTTGGGAGGACGAAAATGACCTAATTGTTCATCCAATGAGAGAAGACACCTATTGGATGCACAAGATTGGATAAAAACCCTAATTGGACAAGAATTAACCTAGGGAACACGAAAATGACCTAAATATTCATCCAATGACACAAAAACACCTATTGGATACACAAGATTGGTTAAAAACCCAAATTGGACAATATTAAGTGTAGGGAGGACGAAAATGACCTAAATGTTCATCCAATGACACAAAACACCTATTGGATGCACAAGATTGGTTAAAAACCCTAATTGGACAAGATTAAGTGTAGGGAGGACGAAAATGACCTAAATATTTATCCAATGACACAAAAACACCTATCGGATGCACAAGATTGGTTAGAAACCCTAATTGAACAAGATTAAGTGTAGGGAGGACGAAAATGACCTAAATGTTCATCCAATGACACAAAACACCTATTGGATGCACAAGATTGGTTAAAAACACTAATTGGATAAGAATTAGCATAAGGAGGACGAAAATGACCTAAATGTTCATCCAATGACACAAAACACCTATTGGATGCACAAGATTGGTTAAAAACCCTAATTGGACAAGAATTAGCCTAGGGAGGACGAAAATGACCTAATTGTTCATCCAATGACACAAAAACACCTATCGGATGCACAAGATTGGTTAGAAACCCTAATTGAACAAGATTAAGTGTAGGGAGGACGAAAATGACCTAAATGTTCAACCAATGACACAAAACACCTATTGGATGCACAAGATTGGTTAAAAACCATAATTGGACAAGAATTATCATAGGGAGGACGAAAATGACCTAATTGTTCATCCAATGACACAAAAACACCAATTGGATGCACAAGATTTGTTAGAAACCCTAATTGGACAAGATACAGTGTAGGGAGGACGAAAATGACCTAAATGTTCATCCAATGACACAAAACACCTATTGGATGCACAAGATTGGTTAAAAACCCTAATTGGACAAGAATTAGCCTAGGGAGGACGAAAATGACCTAATTGTTCATCCAATGACACAAAAACACCTATTGGATGCACAAGATTGGTTAGAAACCCTAATTGGAAGAGATTAAGTTTAGGGAGGACTAAAATGACATCAATGTTCATCCAATGAGACAAAAACAACAATTGGATGCACAAGATTGGTTAGAAACCCTAATTGGACAAGATTAAGCGTAGGGAGGACGAAAATGACCTAAATGTTCATCCAATGACACAAAACACCTATTGGATGCACAAGATTGGTTAAAAACCCTAATTGGACAAGAATTAGCCTAGGGAGGACGAAAATGACCTAATTGTTCATCCAATGACACAAAACACCTATTGGATGCACAAGATTGGTTAGAAACCCTAATTGGACAAGATTAAGTTTAGGGAGGACGAAAATGACCTAAATGTTCATCCAATGACACAAAACACCTATTTGATGCACAAGATTGGTTAGAAACCCTAATTGGACAAGATTAAGTTTAGGGAGGACGAAAATGACCAAATTGTTCATCCAATGACACAAAACACCTATTGGATGCACAAGATTGGTTAAAAACCCTAATTGGACAAGATTATGTGTAGGGAGTACGAAAATGACCTAAATGTTCATCCAATGACACAAAACACCTATTGGATGCACAAGATTAGTTAACAACCCTAATTGGACAAGAATTAGCCTAGGATGGATGAAAATGACCTAATTGTGCATCCAATGAACAAAAACACCTATTTGGAAGCATAAGATTGGTTAGAAACCCTAATTGGACAAGATTAAGTTTAGGGAGGACGAAAATGACCTAAATGTTCATCCGATGACACAAAACACCTCTTGGATGCACAAGATTGGTTAAAAACCCTAATTGGACAAGATTAAGTGTCGGGAGGACGAAAAGGACCAAAATTTTCATCTTATGACACAAAAACATCTATTGGATGCACAAGATTGGTTAAAAACCCTAATATGACAAGAATAAGCCTAGGGAGGACGAAATAGACCTAATTGTTCATCCAATGACACAAAAACACCTATTGGATGCACAAGATTAGATAGAAACCCTAATTGGACCAAACAAAATTTAGGGAGGACGAAAATGACCTAAATGTTCATCCAATGACACAAAACACCTATCGGATGCACAAGATTGGTTAAAAATCCTAATTGGACAAGTATTAGCCTAGGGAGGACGAAAATGACCTAATTGTTCATTCAATGATACAAACACACCTATTGAATGCACAAGATCGGTTAGAAACCCTAATTGGACAAGATTAACTGTAGGGAGGACGAATAGGACCAAAATGTTCATCCAATGACACAAAAAAACTATTGGATGCACAAGATTGGTTAGAAACCCTAATTCGACAAGAATTAGCATAGCGAGGACGAAAATTACCTAAATGTTCATCCAATGACACCAAACACCTATTGGATGCACAACATTGGTGAAAAACCCTAATTGGACAAGAATTACCCTAGGGAGGACGAAAATGACCTAATTGTTCATCCAATACCAGAAAACAACTATTGGATGCACAAGATTGGTTAGAAACCCTAATTGGACAAGATTAAGTTTAGGGAGGACGAAAATGACCTAAATGTTCATCCAATGACACAAAACACCTATTGGATGCACAAGATTGGTTAAAAACCCTAATTGGACAAGTATTAGCCTAGGGATGACGAAAATGACCTAATTGTTCATTCAATGACACAAACACACCTATTGGACGCACAAGAACGGTTAGAAACCCTAATTGGACCGGATTAAGTGTAGGGAGGACGAATAGGACCAAAATGTTCATCCAATGACAGAAAAAAACCTATTGGATGCACAAGATTGGTTAGAAACCCTAATTCGACAAGAATTAGCATAGGGAGGACGAAAATGACCTAAATGTTCATCCAATGACACAAAACACCTATTGGATGCACTAGATTGGTGAAAAACTCTAATTGGACAAGAATTACCCTAGGGAGGACGAAAATGATCTAATTGTTCATCCAATCACATAAAACAACTATTGGATGCACAAGATTGGTTAGAAACCCTAATTGGATAAGATTAAGTTTAGGGAGGACGAAAATGACCTAAATGTTCATCCAACAACATAAAACACCTATTGGATGCACAAGTATTAAGTGTCGGGAGGACGAAAAGGACCAAAATTTTCATCTTATGACACAAAAACACCTATTGGATGCAGAAGATTGGTTAAAAACCTTAATTGGACAAGAATAAGTCTAGGAAGGACGAAAATGATCTAATTTTTCATCCAATGACACAAAAACACCTATTGGATGCACAAGATTGGATAGCAACCCTAATTGGAGCAAACAAACTTTAGGGAGGACGAAAATGACCTAAATGTTCATCCAATGACACAAAACACCTATTGGATGCACAAGATCGGTTAAAAATCCTAATTGGACAAGTATTAGCCTAGGGAGGACGAAAATGACCTAATTGTTCATTCAATGACACAAACACACCTATTGGATGCACAAGATCGGTTAGAAACCCTAATTGGACAACATTAAGTGTAGGGAGGATGAAAATGACCTAAATTTTCATCCAATGACACAAAACACCTATTGGATGCACAAGATTAGTTAAAAACCCTAAATTGACAAGAATTAGCCTAGGATGGACGAAAATGACCTAATTGTTCATCCAATGACACAAAAACATCTATTTTGATGCATAAGATTGGTTAGAAACCCTAATTGGACAAGATTAAGTTTAGGGAGAACGAAAATGACCTAAATGTTCATCCAATGACACGAAACCCCTATTGGATGCACAAGATTGGTTAAAAACCCTAATTGGACAAGATTAAGTGTAGGGAGGACGAAAAGGACCAAAATTTTCATCCAATGACACAAAAACACCTATTGGATGCACAAGATTGGTTAAAAATCCTTATTGGACAAGTATTAAGTGTCGGGAGGATGAAAAGGACCAAAATTTTCAGCTTATGACACAAAAACACCTATTGGATGCACAAGATTGGTTAAAAATCCTAATTGGACAAGAATAATCCTAGGGAGGACGAAAATGACCTAATTGTTCATCCAATGACACAAAAACACCTATTCGATGCACAACATTGGATAGAAACCCTAATTGGACCAAACAAACTTTAGGGAGGACGAAAATGACCTAAATGTTCATCCAATGACACAAAACACCTATTGGATGCACAAGATTGGTTAAAAACCCTAATTGGACAAGATTAAGTGTAGGGTGGACGAAAAGGACCAAAACTTTCATCCAATGACACAAAAACACCTATTGGATGCACAAGATTGGTTAAAAATTCTTATTGGACAAGTATTAAGTGTCGGGAGGACGAAAAGGGCCAAAATTTTCATCTTATTACACAAAAACACCTATTGGATGCAGAAGATTGGTTAAAAACCTTAATTGGACAAGAATAAGTCTAGGGAGGACGAAAATGATCTAATTTTTCATCCAATGACACAAAAACACCTATTGGATGCACAAGATTGGATAGAAACACTAATTGGAGCAAAAAAACTTTAGGAAGGACGAAAATGACCTAAATGTTCATCCAATGACACAAAACACCTATTGGATGCACAAGATCGGTTAAAAATCCTAATTGGACAAGTATTAGCCTAGGGAGGACGAAAATGACCTAATTGTTCATTCAATGACACAAACACACCTATTGGATGCACAAGACCGGTTAGAAACCCTAATTGGACAAGATTAAGTGTAGGGAGGACGAGAAGGACCTAAATGTTCATCCAATGACACAAAAAAAACTATTGGATGCACAAGATTGGTTAAAACCCCTAATTGGACAAGAATTAGCCTAGGGAGGACGAAAATCACCTAATTGTTCATCCAATGACACAAAAACACCTATTGGATGCACAAGATTGGTTAGAAACCCTAATTGGACAAGATTAAGTGTAGGGAGGAAGAAAAGGACCAAAATTTTCATCAATGACACAAAAACACCTATTGGATGCACAAGATTGGATAGAAACCCTAATGGGAGCAAACAAAAACACCTATTTGGAAGCATAAGATTGGTTAGAAACCCTAATTAGACAAGATTAAGTTTGGGGAGGACGAAAATGACCTAAATGTTCATCCGATGACATAAAACACCTCTTGGATGCACAAGATTGGTTAAAAACCCTAATTGGACAAGATTAAGTGTCGGGAGGACGAAAAGGACCAAAATTTTCATCTTATGACACAAAAACATCTATTGGATGCACAAGATTGGTTAAAAACCATAATGGGACAAGAATAAGCCTAGGGAGGACGAAAATGACCTAATTGTTCATTCAATGACACAAACACACCTATTGAATGCACAAGATCGGTTAGAAACCCTAATTGGACAAGATTAAGTGTAGGGAGGACGAATAGGACCAAAATGTTCATCCAATGACACAAAAAAACTATTGGATGCACAAGATTGGTTAGAAACCCTAATTCGACAAGAATTAGCATAGCGAGGACGAAAATGACCTAAATGTTTATCCAATGACACAAAACACCTATTGGATTCACAACATTGGTAAAAAACCCTAATTGGACAAGAATTACCCTAGGGAGGACGAAAATGACCTAATTGTTCATCCAATACCAGAAAACAACTATTGGATGCACAAGATTGGTTAGAAACGCTAATTGGACAAGATTAAGTTTAGGGAGGACGAAAATGACCTAAATGTTCAACCAATGACAGAAAACACCTATTGGATGCACAAGATTGGTTAGAAACCCTAATTGGACAAGAATTAGCCTAGGGAGGACGAAAATGACCTAATTGTTCATCCAATGACACAAAAACACCAATTGGATGCACAAGATTGGTTAGAAACCCCAATTGGACAAGATTAAGATTAGGGAGGACAAAATTGACCTAAATGTTCATCCAATGACACAAAAACCCCTATTGGATGCACAAGATTGGTTAAAAACGCTAATTGGACAAGAATAACACTAGGGAGGACGAAAATGACCTAATTGTTCATCCAATGACACAAACACACCTATTGGATGCACAAGATTGGTTAGGAACCCTAATTGGACAAGATTAAGTGTAGGGAGGACGAATAGGACCAAAATGTTCATCCAATGACACAAAAAAAACCTATTGGATGCACAAGATTGGTTAGAAACCTTAATTGGACAAGAATTAGCCTAGGGAGGACGAACATGACCTAAATGTTCATCCAATGACACAAAAACACATATTGGATGCACAAGATTGGTTAGAAATCCTGATTGGACAAGATTTAGTTTAGGGAGGACGAAAATGACCTAAATGTTCATCCAATGACACAAAACACCTATTGGATGCACAAGATTGGTTAAAAACCCTAATTGGACAAGATTAAGTGTAGGGAGGACGAAATTGACCAAAATGTTCATCCAATGACACAAAACACCAATTGAATGCAGATGATTGGTTAAAAACCGTAATTGGACAAGAATTACCCTTGGGAGGACGAAAATGACCTAATTGTTCATCCAATGAGAGAAGACACCTATTGGATGCACAAGATTGGATAAAAACCCTAATTGGACAAGAATTAACCTAGGGAACACGAAAATGACCTAAATATTCATCCAATGACACAAAAACACCTATTGGATACACAAGATTGGTTAAAAACCCAAATTGGACAATATTAAGTGTAGGGAGGACGAAAATGACCTAAATGTTCATCCAATGACACAAAACACCTATTGGATGCACAAGATTGGTTACAAACCCTAATTGGAAAAGAATTAGCCTAGGGAGGACGAAAATGACGTATTTCTTCATCCAATGACACAAAAACACCTATTTGGATGCACAAGATTGGTTAAAAACCCTAATTGGACAAGATTAAGTGTAGGGAGGACGAAAATGACCTAAATGTTCATCCAATGACACAAAACACATATTAGATGCACAAGATTGGTTCAAAACCCTAATTGGACAAGAATTAGCCTAGGGAGGACGAAAATGACCTAATTGTTCATCCAATGACACAAAAACACCTATTGGATGCACAAGATTGGTTAGAAACCCTAATTGGACAAGATTAATAGTAGAAGGACGAAAAGGACCTAAACGTTCATCCAATGACACAAAAACACCTATTGGATACACAAGATTGGTTAAAAAGCCTAATTTGACAAGAATAAGACTAGGGAGGACGAAAATGACCTAATTGTTCATTCAATGACACAAACACACCTATTGGATGCACAAGATTGGTTAGAAATCCTAATTGGACAAGATTAAGTGTAGGGAGGACGAATAAGACCAAAATGTTCATCCAATGACACAAAAAAACCTACTGGATGCACAAGATTGGTTAAAAACCCTAATTGGAAAAGAATTAGCCTAGGGAGGACGAAAATGACCTATATGTTCATCCAATGACACAAAACACCTATGGGATACACAAGATTGGTTAAAAACCCTAATTGGACAAGATTAAGTATAGGGAGGACGAAATTGACCAAAATGTTCATCCAATGACACAAAACACCTATTGGATGCACAAGATTGGATAAAAACCGTAATTGGACAAGAATTAGCCTAGGGAGGACGAAAATGACCTAATTGTTCATCCAATGAGACAAGACACCTATTGGATGCACAAGATTGGTTAGAAACCCTAATTGCACAAGAATTAGCCTAGGGAGGACGAAAATGACCTAAATATTCATCCAATGACACAAAACACCTCTTGGATGCCCAAGATTGGTTAAAAACCCTAATTGGACAAGATTATGTGTCGGGAGGACGAAAAGGACCTAAATTTTCATCTTATGACACAAAAACACCTATTGAATGCACAAGATTGGTTAAAAACCCTAATTGGACAAGAATAAGCCTAGGGAGGACGAAAATGACCTAATTGTTCATCCAATGACACAAAAACACCTATTGGATGCACAAGATTAGATAGAAACCCTAATTGGACCAAACAAAATTTAGGGAGGACGAAAATGACCTAAATGTTCATCCAATGACACAAAACACCTATTGGATGCACAAGATTGGTTAAAAATCCTAATTGGACAAGATTAAGTGTAGGGAGGACGAATAGGACCAAAATGTTCATCCAATGACAGAAAAAAACCTATTGGAGGCACAAGATTGGTTAGAAACCCTAATTCGACAAGAATTAGCATAGGGAGGACGAAAATGACCTAAATGTTCATCTAATGACACAAAACACCTATTGGATGCACAAGATTGGTGAAAAACCCTAATTGGACAAGAATTACCCTAGGGAGGACGAAAATGACCTAATTGTTCATCCAATCACATAAAAAAACTATTGGATGCACAAGATTGGTTAGAAACCCTAATTGGACAAGATTAAGTTTAGGGAGGACGAAAATGACCTAAATGTTCATCCAATGACACAAAACACCTATTGGATGCACAAGATTGGTTAAAAACCCTAACTAGACAAGAATTAGCCTAGGGAGGACGAAAATGACCTAATTGTTCATCCAATGACACAAAAACACCTATTGGATGCACAAGATTGGTTAGAAACCCCAATTGGACAAGATTAAGATTAGGGAGGACAAAATTGACCTAATTGTTCATCCAATGACACAAAAACACCTATTTGGATGCACAAGATTGGTTAGAAACCCTAATTGGACAAGATTAAGTGCAGGGAGAACGAAAGTGACCTAAATCTTCTTCCAATGACACAAAACACCTATTGGATGCACAAGATTGGTTAAAAACCCTAATTGGACAAGAATTAGCCTAGGGAGGACGAAAATGACCTAATTGTTCATCCAATGACACAAAAACACCTATTGGATGCACAAGATTGGTTAGAAACCCTAATTGGACAAGATTCATTGTAGGGAGGACGAAAAGGCCCTAAATGTTCATCCAATGACACAAAAACCCCTATTGGATGCACAAGATTGGTTAAAAATGCTAATTGGACAAGAATAACACTAGGGAGGACGAAAATGACCTAATTGTTCATTCAATGAAACAAACACACCTATTGGATGCACAAGATTGGTTAGGAACCCTAATTGGACAAGATTAAGTGTAGGGAGGACGAATAGGACCAAAATGTTCATCCAATGACACAAAAAAAACCTGTTGGATGCACAAGATTGGTTAGAAACCCTAATTGGACAAGAATTAGCCTAGGGAGGACGAACATGACCTAAATGTTCATCCAATGACACAAAAACACATATTGGATGCACAAGATTGGTTAGAAATCCTGATTGGACAAGATTTAGTTTAGGGAGGACGAAAATGACCTAAATGTTCATCCAACGACACAAAACACCTATTGGATGCACAAGATTGGTTAAAAACCCTAATTGGACAAGATTAAGTGTAGGGAGGACGAAATTAACCAAAATGTTCATCCAATGACACAAAACACCAATTGGATGCAGATGATTGGTTAAAAACCGTAATTGGACAAGAATTAGCCTAGGGAGGACGAAAATGACCTAATTGTTCATCCAATGACACAAAAAACATATTGGATGCACAAGATTGGTTAGAAATCCTAATTGGACAAGATTTAGTTGAGGGAGGACGAAAATGACCTAAATGTTCATCCAATGACACAAAACACCTATTGGATGCACAAGATTGGTTAAAAACCCTAATTGGACAAGAATTAGCCTAGGGAGGACGAAAATGACCTAAATATTCATCCAACGACACAAAAACACCTATTGGATACACAAGATTCGTTAAAAACCCTAATTGGACAAGATTAAGTGCAGGGAGGACGAAAATGTCCTAAATGTTCATCCAATGACACAAAACACCTATTGGATGCACAAGATTGGTTAAAAACCCTAGTGGGACAAGAATTAGCCTAGGGATGACGAAAATGACCTAATTGTTCATCCAATGACACAAAAACACCTATTTGGATGCACAAGATTGGTTAGAAATGCTAGTGGGACAAGAATTGGCCTAGGGATGACGAAAATGACCTAATTGTTCATCCAATGACACAAAAACACCTATTTGGATGCACAAGATTGGTTAGAAATCCTAATTGGACAAGAATTAGCCTAGGGAGGACGAAAATGACCTAAATATTCATCCAACGACACAAAAACACCTATTGGATACACAAGATTCGTTAAAAACCCTAATTGGACAAGATTAAGTGTAGGGAGGACGAAAATGTCCTAAATGTTCATCCAATGACACAAAACACCTATTGGAGGCACAAGATTGGTTAAAAACCCTAGTGGGACAAGAATTAGCCTAGGGATGACGAAAATGACCTAATTGTTCATCCAATGACACAAAAACACCTATTTGGATGCACAAGATTGGTTAGAAATCCTAATTGGACAAGATTTAGTTTAGGGAGGACGAAAATGACCTAAATGTTCATCCAATGACACAAAACACCTATTGGATGCACAAGATTGGTTAAAAACCGTAATTGGACAAGATTAAGTGTCGGGAGGACGAAATTGACGCAATGTTCATCCAACGACACAAAAACAACTATTTGGATGCATAAGATTGGTTAGAAACCCTAATTGGACAAGATTATGTTTAGGGAGAACGAAAATGACCTAAATGTTCATCCAATGACACAAAACCCCTATTGGATGCACAAGATTGGTTAAAAACCCTAATTGGACAAGATTAAGTGTCGGGAGGACGAAAAGGACCAAAAGTTTCAGCTTATGACACAAAAGCACCTATTGGATGCATAAGATTGGTTAAAAACCCTAATTGGGCAAGAATAAGCCTAGGGAGGACGAAAATGACCTAATTGTTCATCCAATGACACAAAAATACCTATTGGATGCACAAGATTGGATAGAAACCCTAATTGGACCAAACAAATTTAGGGAGGACGAAAATGACCTAAATGTTCATCCAACGACACAAAACACCTATTGGATGCACAAGACTGGTTAAAAATCCTAATTGGACAAGTATTAAGTGTCGGGAGGACGAAGAGGACCAAAATTTTCATCTTATGACACAAAAACACCTATTGGATGCAGAAGATTGGTTAAAAACCTTAATTGGACAAGAATAAGTCTAGGGAGGACGAAAATGATCTAATTTTTCATCCAATGACACAAAAACACCTATTGGATGCACAAGATTGGATAGACACCCTAATTGGAGCAAACAAACTTTAGGGAGGACGAAAATGACCTAAATGTTCATCCAATGACACAAAACACCTATTGGATGCACAAGATCGGTTAAAAATCCTAATTGGACAAGTATTAGCCTAGGGAGGATGAAAATGACCTAATTGTTCATTCAATGACACAAACACACACCTATTGGATGCACAAGATCGGTTAAAAACCCTAATTGGACAACATTAAGTGTAGGGAGGACGAATAAGACC